>JAWNPB010000226.1:227500-272500 GCA_035045355.1 Drosophila lacicola
ATATATATTTTTTTTGTTGTTTTTGCTGTTTGTTAAAAAAAAGTATTTTCCAAGGGGTTGGGGGGCACGTGTTCGACACTTGCCGTCAGATTTTTGTTGTACTTGGAGTTTCCTTTTATTTTTTATGTACAATTTTTTGTTGTATTTTAGCGCCTGGCAAATTGTGGAACATAACAATAAGCGCACAACGAGCTGCAACAACAATTGCCAACGAGAAAACAGAGAATGGGAACGAGAACCAGAATGGGAATGAGTTTGAGAGTGAGTACAACAACAGCGAGTGCGTACTGTAGTAATAATGATAATAATCATAAAAGCGAGTCCTTGTCGCGCGTCGGCTTTGGCTCTTGGAGCGTTAAAGCCGCCAATGCCGCAGCCACAGCCACACGCCACAGCCACGCCCACCGCACACCGCCCACCGCAGACCCCAACCAGAAGGTTGAGTTATGCGCTGATGCCACGGACATGAAGGACGCAGGCTCTGTTCTCTAGCTCAGCTTGGCCGGGCCGGGATGCCTGCCTGCGTGTAACATGATTTAATTAAGGTCCTACATGTGCTAAGTAGATTTTATTCTTTTGCCTACTTATTTGCTTTCGCTTTCGCTATTTTGCTGCCTCTCTAATATACCCTGTACGCATTTAATGTGGGTTAAAGGGGTATAATGTTTATGTGCAAGTGTAAGGAAAACATTTCCGACCCTTTTAAGGCATCTCAGCATCTAAAGTCGAGTTGATCTAGTTTCGTCCGTCTATCTGTTCGTCTGTCCGTCTATGAGAGTTTATCTTTGAATATCTCCTTCCATTTTTATAAAGTATTTCTTAAGTTAGAACCTGCTGCTTTCATAATCCCACAGAGTCGGCTATCATTTGATACTCTATTTTCTTTATGAACGTCTAGAGGAAGTTTCGAGGCTGTCTACAGGGTAACTCATAGTCGTGCATACCCGACGGAGCACTCTCACTTGCCTTTCTGCTTTCTTTGCCTTCAGTCCATAATTGATTTAGCCGTTTACTGCATTAAACGGCTGGCAGCAAAAACTTGGCCATAAATTAACAAAGCGTCCAACGCTGCGTATGAATTATATTTGATTTAGCAAAAAACCAACCCCACGCCCCCGGACCCCTGCCTCCGCCTCCGCCCCGCCCCCTCCCTCCCTCCCTCCCTCGACAGGCTCAACTTCATTACAATGTACACAGCTTAATATAGTAGAAAAATGTACATTGCATTACATTTAGCCATGATAACACAATATTGTTCATATTATTCTTGTTCAGTCTGAGCCTCGCATGAGCCTGCACTTTTCCCCTGTCTCTCTCTCTCTCTCTCTCTCTCTCTCTCTCTCTCTGTCTGTCTGTCTCTGTCTCTGGCTGATATGATAAGCAAAGTGAATGCCTGATTTCATATAAAGAAAGTTTTTGCCCCGCGGCGTAAGTGTTGTGCCATTGACACCCAAATCTGAAATGTGAAATGTGCCCGTCATTCATATTTGATTTGATATAATGCGAGCTCGGGACGAAAATCCATTAACAAAGCCACAAATTGTAAGCCCAAAAGCTGCAAACTCTGATTATTATTCTTTTATAGTGCTTGTCTAAGAGCCTTAAGTATGCGAGCCTAAGAGGATCTCAAAATTCTGGAAGCTGGAATTATCATAAAATATAATAATACGAAATAATCTGACGAAATGCCTTGAAAAGATTTCAAATTCCGATAACTATGTGAAAGACGAACGTAGTTTTATTATGTTTATCATTTTGGTCTGGATTTGACTTCTCGATTTATTCCACATTTAAATGGGATTTATACTCAAAGAAGTTTTAAAGCTAAGTATTAAGTTCGCAATTCCCATAACTAACTATAACTTAAAATTTATATCTCAAATTGATCTTCATTTAATTTTGCATACTTAAACATCCAAAGACAAGTTAATAAATGGAGTTCACAATGAAAATTCTTAAGCTGCGTTTGAACTGAATGGCATTTCAACCCAAAAGATACTATGGTATCTCTGAGATACTTTGAGCCTAATGGCATTTCAACCTGTAAGATACTTTTGCATCTTTGAGATACTTTGGAGCTAATGGCATTTCAACCTAAAAGATACTATGGTATCTTTGAGATACTTTGAGCCTAATGGCATTTCAACCTGAAAGATACTTTTGCATCTATGAGATACTTTGAAGCTAATGGCATTTCAACCTAAAAGATACTATGGTATCTTCGAGATACTTTGAGCCTATTGGCATTTCAACCTGTAAGATACTTTTGCATCTTTGAGATACTTGGCAATCTTAAGCGTTGGAAATGTATTTGAATGCAATGCATAAGTAATTAAATCAAACAGCAGGCTAAACTAATGTTGATAATATCCATTATGGCTGGCTGCAGGCGGTCGCAAGTAGTTAAAGGATTAATCAGGCAGCTGCCACAACATGGAAATAAACGCAAGACAAAGGCAAACACGGCCCAAATGAAAGTCAAATATATATATGTATATACATATATGTGTATAAAATGTGTATATATAAAAGGATATATGTATATAAAGGATATGTGTGTGCGGCTGTGTACTTACATATTGACTTAATGCTCCCCTCGGGCTGTCCCTCAGTTGCAGTTGCAGTAGCTGTGGCTGTGGCAGTTGCAGTGGCCGTTGCTGCAGCTGCAGCTGCAGTTGCAACTGCAATTAAAGTTGCCTTCATCGTTGTTGCATTTATCATGGCCAACAGCAGCAGCAGCAGCAGCTTAACACACTTGGCCAGCCTGGCCATGATCCTTGCTGCAGTTGTTTGGTTTAATTATTTGTCCTTATTGTTTCACTGGCGCTTGATTAGAGGCATTTGATGAATTAGTCTAATGCCCAGCTCTTCTTCTTGTTATTCTGTTCTGTTGGTCCTGGCTCGACTTGCACTGGTTTAGTTACGCATGATTTGCCAGCAGCTGAGCGTTGCACTGCGAATTGGAGAGTAGACCAAGAATAAACAATCACTTTAACTAATTAATTCAACACATTTCAGCATCAGCTTCAAAATTTCCCAGCACAAAAGTATGCTATGGAAACTTTCTTCCTCTGTCATTTTCATATTCATTTTAATTATTTTAACAAGAAAATGGCAGTAATTAAAATAACTTGGGCAACACTTAATTGTACACACATAAATTTGTCAGAGTTGACACTTTGCCGTGATATTTGCTGTCCGTTTAACTAATCATTGTTACGCTTAATTAATTCCTCAAACTCTTAAATAAATATTTCTTAGCTCTCGGCTTAAACAATTGTCTGATGAAAGTTGAAGCTAATTATATACGTCAGTTTTTATTTATATAAATATGATTATCGCAAGACTAATTAAAGTCAATGATGAAAGTTTAAACTAATGAAATATAACAAATGAATAACTAATGAAGCGAATATTGAGATTAATACCACAAAATTAACTATACTCATTATTCAGAGATCAAAATTATTCTGGTATTCTATAAAAATGACTTTCTTTCTTCTCTTTTTTATTGTATGCCCCTGTGTTGGCTTGGTTGGACATTTGTGTGTTCATTTTTCCCCACAGAAAAAGTATTTTTATATATCGCCCTACTATGCGATTCTCATAAATTCAAATAAGCATTACAGGCTTGCATGCACTGATTATAAGTCTTATATATCAAAAGTCTTATTAACAATCAATTTCATTTGAGTCGACCGCTTTCTACTTCTTTTTTGAATAATAATACCAAGAATAATAAAAAAAAATAATAATAATAACATTTAATTCTGGTTTTGGCGACCTTTTCATTTTTATATATTTAGCAAACTGAATATTAATAATAATTCTATTGATAATAAGTTAAATTAAAAATATACCATTAGAGTCGCCCACTCTCTACTTATTTTCTATGAATAATATAAAAAACAATAATGAAAGTAATAATAACAATAAAATGAATAACAAAATAAATCCAAAATATATCATTAGAGTTGCCCGCTCTTTATTTATTAATAGTAAATAATTTTAATAAAATTAATAACAACAATAATATCAGTAATAAATAATATTAATTGTTAATCATATTAATATGATTACTAATAACATTAACAATAAAAACATTCTTCAATGTAATGCAATGTAATCTGTTTTGCATTTTTAAGTTTCTGAGCTCTTGTCTCGTTTACCGTTCACCGATTACCGATTACCGATTACCGATTACAAATTACCGTTACTGCTCAAATAACAATTAACTGTTTGGCATTGCCGCAGCTGGCTCGTGTTAATTTCATATCCACTTGGCGCATTGTTTGATTGGCGGCCAATGCCCAAACAGCTCATTAAACAATAACAACAACAATTATAACCGCCCAGAGAGAGAGAGAGAGAGAGAGAGAGAGAGAGAGTGAGAGGAAGAGCCGCAATTGGTTATATGTAGGCATTTAAAGGCCGTGATTGTCTCATGTGTGTGTGAGTGTGTGTGTGCGAGTGTGAGTGTGTGTGTGTAAAATGGGATACGGTTTGGTCAGCTTGTAGTTTGGTCCGGATTTGCGCTCTTGTGTTGATGCTGTAAATTAATGCAGCAAGCAGAAAATGTTCATTGTTTGTTATTGTTTATGCAAAAATTAACATTTTAATTGGATTTTCGGTCATTTCGTGTTTACGAGCCTGAGTAATCAATGTGTGAAAATCCCCTTTGAACCCAGCCACGAACTTTTCACCCGACACACACACTCGCAGACTCTAGCATATTTTTGGAAAAACTATGCTATGTGCGCGTGTGTGTGTGTGTGTGTGTGTGTGTGTGTGTGTGCCGTGCTTTGTTAATATTTATGCAGTTGTTGTCGTTGGCATGTTACAAAAACAGATAACGGCCGAAAGTAAAGAAATACATCATTATTTAACAGAAAAAAAAGTATATATTCAGACCTTCATGCCGAAAATATGTGGGCAGCATAAACATTGACCCAGCAGCAAGTAAGCGATGCTCGACTAAGCAATACCCTAGACCAAGTATTAATATGCTATAAATACTATCGGACAATTGTGACAGCTTCTAAGTTTATGCGAACAGAATAGTTAAATCTAGGCTCAAATCACATTCTAATTACAGAAATAATAAATTAATAAGTACTCCATATTTAAAGCTCATATAATTGGCGATTTAAACAAAACTGCAGTAATAATTTTCTATAGTCGTTTTGCAGACTTTTTCTGTTATGACAAATACATAACAGAAAGTCTAACATAGCAAATAACATAGTTGTAATTAACATAAAATGCAACAGTATTAACGCAGAGTTGCACTGAACAGTAATTATGAAGACGAAGAATAAAATCACGTTCGTGCTGATCGCAAAACAAGCTTTACATAAATTACAATTAGTTTAAAGTTAAAAGCTTAAAGCACTGAGCTAATTCGAGGCGACTCTAAAACTGTACTGCTTAGGCAGTGGCTGTAAAACTATGTCTCTTGATACCTAAGCTTCTTTATACGAACAAATATGCCATTTCTTTTAGTCTGAATAGAGCATCACAAGAAATACAAAAATGCTCATTAAAATCAGTTCAAATATTTAAACAAACAACGAGAATATTCACTTTGAAATCAATAAAAAATAAATAAATAAGTAAATTAAATTAAGTATAAGTAAAATATTTTAAATGAAAATTCCTTAAATGAATTTTTATAAATCTCGACATATTCGGCAAAAGTTAATTAAATATATATATTATACTTGGCCATATCGTAATACCCAATCTTGCAGCTGGGCAGAAATTCAGCTCGGGCGCATCTTTCCCTCTGACCCGACTGTCGGTTGGATCCCTATTAAAGTCGACTTCAATTATGCTAGACCCAGCTCGATGCTAATTTAATGAAATTTTCGAAAAGTTGCAGCCAAATTAAGTTTAAACAAACTTTGTTTTAATTATAACAAAGTAAAAAAGGACCTCCAAAGAGAGCGTCATCAATATGCAAATTTAGCTCAACAGTTTTGCGGGTTTTTCGGGTCAGACGTCAACTTTATGTGCGAATATTTTTTTTATATTTTTTCGCTTTTAGGCAAAGCGATTGTCGATATTTGGCACACGATTTATTTAACGAGTGTTGTTTCTCGTTCGTGCTTGAACCAGTTGGGAATTATTAATGCGTGCCGTGCGAAAATTTTGCCCTTGGCTGTGGCTGGCGCCTGATGCATGGCATGTAACTCCTTAATCTGTAAATTTGGCTATTTTAGCTAACGAATAACTCTTTATTCATACACATTATTCATGCATATTCATTCCCCGTTTCCCAATCCTTTTCTTTTGCTGCTTTAATAATTACAGCAACTCATGAGGGTTGTAATCACTTTATTAAATTAGTTGCTTAGCACGTGAGGCTGGATATTCGGCACACTCACACACATCGCCGCTGGCTGTCAAGTGAGTGTATTCATTTACACTCATTTCAATCCGCAGTCCCCTGACCTTTATTCGTTTGCCATAAGCAAAACCCCAGACGAGCCCAACTGAAATCTCTGCGCTTCCAGCTAACAAGTGTTGGCCATTAGGGTATCATTCGACCAGAAATGACTGTGTGTGTGCGTGTGTGTGTGTGTGTGTACAGCTGAGTGCCTGTGTAACTGTGTGTGTGTGTGTGTGTGTGTGTGTAAATACAAGTTAATTAAACAAGCCACGTCTGCACATTAATCACCTGGACAACGGTCTGGCGCCAGGTAGCCACAAAAGCTAACCAGCAAAAAAAAAAAAAAAACATGTTAAGTTGCGGTTGCTGGGATTGCACGACTGGCAGATACCCTGCAGAAATGTCAAACATATAAGCAAAAGTTTTCTGAAATAACTTCTATATTTATTGTCACAATCTTTTATTCTAAAACAATGTTAAGTTGCTGTAGTTGAACTTGCACGACTAGCAGATACCCTGTAGCCAGTTGCAACATGTAAGCAGATACCCTGTAGAAAGTCAAACATATGTATAAGCAAAAGTTTTCTGAAATAACTTCTATGTTTATTGTCACAATCTTTTATTCTAAAACAATTTTTAGTTTGTATGTATTTGAGCTTGCACGACTAGCAGATACCCTGTAGCCAGTTGCAACATGTAAGCAGATACCCAGTAGAAAGTCAAACATATAAACAAATGCGTTTTTAAATAAGTTCTATATTTTTTGTCCCAATCTCTTATTCTAAAACAATTTGTAGCTGCTGTAGTTGAACTTGCACGACTAGCAGATACCCTGTAGCCAGTTGCAACATGTCAGCAAATCTATTCTATGATAAGTTTTGTTTCTATTGTCACAATGTTTTATTCTAAGTCGCTCAGTTGCTATTGCTGAGCGTGCACGACTAGTAGATACCCTGTTAACAGTCATAAACTAGCTCAAATGGGGCTTGATCGACTGTTGATCAAAATTAAATTTTAAATAAGCACAAAATGGGTTTAAATACGCGATTGTCTGTCTAAATTTACTTAGTTGCAGTTGCTAAACATGCACGACTACTAGATACCCTGTTCCCAGTCATTAACTAGCTCAAATTTGGCTTGATCGACTGTTAATCAAAATTAACTTTAAAATAAGCACGAAGTGGGCTGTATATGCCCTGCTCGGCCATTTTCAATTAATACAGGGTATTAGAAAGAGACAGAAAAAAGTGAAATAAAACCCGAATTGAATTCAAGGCACGTGAGAGGTGACGAGCGGCGAGTCCATTGAGCTGTGCTGGACCTTGTCCTGACCATCATGTCGAACTACTCGGGGCCCGTGACATGTGTCCTTTGTGGTGTTTATGAGGTCATAAGATTAATGAGCGACAAGCTCATCTTTTGTTATTGTTTTCAGCGGCGTCTAATTAATTGCTAGCCTCCGCTCCACTCTCCCTCTCTCTCTCTGTCTCTGTCTCTCAACAGGATACGGGCGCCGCATCCTTTACAAGAACAATGCCAGCGGCTTGCCAAATATTTTCACTTGACTCTCGCCTTGGCTTCGCATTCCACGAGACATTTTAACCGGATGAAAATTGTTGCAAGTTTCTGCTCAACTTCAAATTCCATTGCTCTCTGATTTTCGTGGCCAATTTCCGCCGCTTGCGGCTTAAGCTTAAGACTTGAGCACTTTTTAGAAATTAATTACAATTTGTACATCACATATATACATCACGACACGAAGCGTACATCAATCGAAAATCTCTTTTGTGCGCGGAAATATTTCTCTGGAAAAACACAAACGATTTCCATTCGCAATAACAACAATCGCAAATCGCAGATGATTATTGTTCGAGTGCGGCTTAGCTGGCGAGTGTATGCATACAATCCGGAGGCACTGTATAATAAGCAGCTCTCGGAGCAGTTCAGACAGGTCAAGTGTGTGTCGAGCATATTGATTGAAGCACTCAATTCGCTTCACTTTAACCACAAAGGGATTACATGGTGGCTCGAAATTTAATTTGGGGCTTATAGAGCTCGATTGTTCGCTATTTAATTGGCCAAGAACTTTTAATTATTAAGTAGAATTTTGTTGAACTTTTTTGAACTTTTTTCGGTAGGTGCTTTTTCTAGCTAACATTAAGAGAGTTGAGTAGGGAAAAGGGAAAGCTATATATTTATATTATATTTATATTTTATATTTATATGAGAATTATCTGATTGATAAGCATTTGAATATAAAGCTAAAACTTTATCTGAAGCTTCTTTTTCAGTCGAATTTGAGCTTCAGGACGGGGTTTTAGTTTATGGAGAATTCTCCAAGTAGGAAGAACAAAGGTCATTTAAGAAAATACCTTTAATTTTGCTTCATAAACGTGACGTCGTGAGTCTGTGTGGCTTAGATGTCAAAGCGTTGAACCAGCAATCGGGAGATCGCCGGTTCAAACCAAAAGTTTTTTCGTTTAGTAATAAAAATAATTTAAAAACAAGTTGAACGAATAATAGCCTAATTCCAAGGTCAACATTTCTTACATATATTTCCCATTAGAAACCAAATTTTTTTATATATGTAAAAAATGTAAGTTTTTAAAAAATGTTTATATTTGCCACGGCTATTAGATGTCTGAGCTTTGAACTAGCTACCGGGAGAACGCCGGTTCAAACCCTAAAGTAATTTCGTCTAGTTATAAATAATTCTAAAACATGTTTAACGAATAACTTTAAACGAAGTTTAAAGACGAATATGCTCTACATTCATACAGAAGCTTCTTTAAAGAAATCGCTCGCAGCTTTCTATCAACCGCAGCTATTTAGATTAGTTCTCCAAACCGAGATTGGCTGTCAGAAAAGTGGGTAAAAAAATGTCTGTCAATTGGTGGATAAAAAAAAAAAAAGAGAAAGAAAGAAACCCTTAACACGAATGTTAAACATCATTTGTCACTAACCGAAAAAGTCTCGACAATATCAACACAAATCACTCAGCGAACGGCTGCTGCTCACTTGTCCAGGACGAAGGACATGAACACGTGCTCATCAAGGATACTGCCGATTGGCTCTAAAAGCAAATACCAAAACACACACACACACACAAAAAACGAAATCAAAAGCAGATAAGTTAAAAGTAACTTGAGGAAACTTTCAATCCCAACGTGAAGTTCGATGCGAAAAAAAAAAGAAAACACGAAGCCAAAACGGAAGCAGACAGAGAAATGTGGCTGGTCGCCCATCCCCCCCCCCTCTCACCCCCTCAACTTTTCAGCTGTCGTGCATTTGAGACAAAGTTGCCAAAAGATCCACGCAAACAACCCAACTCAACTATATATATATATATATATATACATATATCGGTAGTACTTTCTTTTTTTGAAGCGCAAAATTGCAAAAACCAAAGTTGTAACAAATGCATTTTCGATTAGCATTAAATCACGTCGCTTGTCTGACTTCATTTCCGATGTGAAATAAATATTTTACTTTGATTTATATGTGAAAATGTGGGGGTAGGTCAGGTGTCTGCAGGATATGCAGCAAGTGGGAGGGGGAGGGGGGGCGTTGCATAGTTGCAAGTCAAATGAGCCGTGTACGTGCTGTGGTTCTCACGCACTCACTCAATCTCCCCCTCTCTCCCTCTTCCACTCTCTTTCTTTAAGGGGGAGCAATTGCAATGCTGACGAATCGAGTTACAGTCAAGTTCCTAGCACTGTACGCCAGCCTGTAAGGCTTATTGGAATTCATGAGAATCGCATAGTAGGGCGAAACATAAAAATACATTTTCTATGTTGGATAGTTGCAAGTCAAAGTGGCTCTCTCTCCCTCTTTCTCTCTGGAGCAATTGCAATGCTTACGAATCGAGTTATTATAGTCAAGTGTTTACCCATGAAATGTACAAAGAAACCTCTCTTAAACGGACACTGAAATAGTTACATTTAATTAAGTGTGCTTCAAAGCAAAAGAAAAACCAGAAAAACATTAATTTAAATGTGCCTGAGAAGCCTCTAATTCAACTCAAACTCAAATAGTCGAGTCTTTTAAAACCTCAGAAATAGTTCTACCATAAAAAAAGTGTTTGCCTAGCAAAAAATAACAATAAAAAAGCAATAGCAGCTGTTCGTTTTTAGAGTTTCACTGTAATGGAAATTACTTACATGGAATTTATTTAGAGATTCCGATTAGCCTTAAATGTCCATTTTTGTGGCAGCGAGCTGCAGCGCCTTGTCGTGCGCCTTATTTATTCGAACACTCACAAACACAGTTGGTCACACTGTTTGGCGACACGTTTGTACGTGTTGCACAACTAAAAATTTAATATACAACTTTCACTTGGCATCAATTTGAACGCTTTGCTTGCACTTTCGCTTGGCCTTTTGCGGTGGCAGCGACGCTGACTGCGACGGAGGCGGCGGCGGCGGCGGCTTCTGCCGATCAAAAATGCATTCAGTCTCAGGCTCGCCGCGAAAGGACGTAGCGCACGGCGTACCGAGACGACACTGCGAACCACAACGAGACGCGCTGCATCCGAAACACGTGCGACGCGAATTAACATTCGTTTCAGACTGCACGAAAGCCCAAAGCTTTTCCACGTTTCTTTTGCCGAATTCATGTTTCAACCAACCCGAAGTCTCGGCAGGCTGCCACCCAAAGCAGCGGCAGTGTTCGGCAACTCCGAAAAAATCGCTTGCGGCGAATTCAAACAGGGGTAGACATAGATGTAGTTGAATGCAGAGCAGCTGCTGTTAAAATTGCCTTAGGTAACTTTTGGTTTGGGTCCGAACTAGATTCTGCTAATAACAGCACACAAGCAAGCAGCATTCTGTTATTTAATCTGTTATGCTGCATTAATAACTACTGGGCTGCCGCTGTTAACACATGGCCAGTACCATTAAGTTAAAAGTAGCACTGTGTAAGAAAGTATCTAGCAGGAATGCTGTAAATGCGTCAAACTGTTACTTCCCTCAGTCTGTTGTCCTCTCGAAATGCCTGCTAATGTTAAACGTGTATATTCCGTTCTTAGTAGCCGTTAAATTATGAACTGCTGTTAATATCATGGAAAACATAACAGTTCGGTTAACTATTTATTCAAGTTATGCTTCTTTGTAAAAGTTCTGCTAATCTTAAGATTTTTGATCTTAACATTTTCTAGACATTAGGGAAATATTATATATAAACATTATTTGTACATCGTTAGCTCAACATTTGTCTAAGAATCTTTACCTGCTGTTACTAGCAGCACAGCATTAGTCTGTATGTTTACAGAAAATAATGTTATTTCGAAAATGTTAAGGTAATATACCATTTATCGTAGGATGTTATAACATTTTAAGTGTTTCAAAAAGTAGTGTCTGAGTAGGCTTAACGAAGTTTGCGTTGCTTTGAGAGTAGGCGATTTCGATTTGGTATCCTCAAATATCCTATATAGACATAGATCAAAATTTCCCACCCCGATAACTCGGTCAAATATCATCCGATTTTCATAAGCTTTGTCTTTTTGTTCAATATTTGACCTCTACAACAATTTGGCATCCAAATCTGACAACATTATTTTTGGTCGAAATTCATGTGAAAATGGTATCCTCAAATATCCTATATAGACATAGGTCGAAATTTCTCACCCCCATAACCAGGTCAAAACCCATCCGATTTTTACAAGCTTTGTCTTATTGTTTATGGTTTGACCTCTAGATCAATTTGGAATCCAAATCTGACAACATTATTTTTGGTCGAAATTCATATGAAAATGGTATCCTCAAATATCCTATATAGACATAGGTCGAAATTTCCCACCCCCATAACTCGGTCAAAACTCATCCGATTTTCACAAGCTTTGTCTTTTTGTTCGTGGTTTGACCTCTAGAACAATTTGGAATCCAAATCTGACAACATTATTTTTGGTCGAAATTCATATGAAAATGGTATCCTCAAATATCCTATATAGACATAGGTCGAAATTTCCCACCCCCATAACTCGGTCAAAACTCATCCGATTTTCATAAGCTTTGTCTTTTTGTTCATTATTTGACCTCTAGATCAATTTGGCATCTAAATCTGGGAACATTTTTCTGGGTCAAGATTCATGTGGAAATGGTACCCTCACCTTACCTAGAGACATAGGTAAACATGTCCCACCCCCAAGCTCGATCACATCTCATCCGACGCCGGGATATACCCGCTAGTGCTCACTATAAAACTGTTCCATTTTTAAAAGCAGGCATTGAAGTAAATTTCTTTTTACCTATTTTTAAATGTTAATCTCAAATGTTTTATTATTTACACTTCCTAGATGGAAGTGTTTTGAAACTAAATATTTTTGTAGGGGAAAAGCATTAAACTGTACCATTTGCTAAAAGGGAAATACAGTGTACCATCAAATGTATATAGTACCTCTGTTTACTGTATACCCAAAAGGAAATTAAGTACCACTGTTTGCCGTATACCCAGAGGGAAATTAAGGGACTGTTATTGTTGGCTGCCCCGTTTTAGTATATTTAACATGCGCTGTTAGCATCCCATGAATCTGTTACCCCACAGGACACTGCTAAACTTATCCCAACAGCGTACTAAAATGTCCCAATCTGTACACTGTAAAATAACAGTCCCCGCTAAAGTAATAGCAGACTGTCCAAAGTTAACATTTCATGAAATTTATAACATCGTAGTTGGTTTCACTTCAACTTTGTTTATTTATGCAAAAATCCTTCATTATGTTAGAATTACAAATGGAATTGAAGATTGAATCGCAATTGAAAAATTGATTTATATATATATAACTGACTAAGCACATTGAAAGTCTTTTACTGAGAAAACGCTTAAAATTCCCATGCACACAATAACTACATACGATAAATATTAAAAAAGAAACCTTTAAATATCTAAGTAGCTAAATTCTTTTAATTTTATTTATTTATTTATATGCGACTCGTTTTTTTGTTGCTCTGAAATGCAATTGGAAATGTTTAGTTGTTTGTTGCTTAATTTAATTTCGTTGCGCGCCCAAAAAAATGCAATAGGAAAATTTTTTGAAAAATGTTTTTGCTTAAAAAACAATTTAAAAATGCACAAAATGATTTATTTATTGCGTGGATCGAAACTCGCGACGCGTTTTAAAAACACAAAAAATTCAGTTAGTATTATTTTTCTTTCTTCCGTGGAACGTGGAAAAATGTACAAAAAATGCTCGCGAGCTCATTTACAAGATATACAAAGGTTTTTTTTTTGTTTTTTCACTTTACAACTAAATGCTGATTATGTGTTTAATTTACTAATTGTAAATGTATGTATAATTATATAATTTTAGATAAGCACAGCAAAGTACGTCCCAGTTCCTCCCCCTCAAAACATGTGCATAATGAGTGTGTTTACCGAGAGAGGGGGGGGGGGGGGGGGGGGTAGGAGGGGTTGGGCGGGGCTACATTTGCTGTTACTTATAATATAAATATAAATATATATTTTGTTTTTGCCGAAAAAGATTGCATTTAAATGGGTTTTCGCTATAAATTGCTTTGACTATGATGCGTTGTTTGAGTTGTTGTTGTTGTTGTTGTTGCTGCTGATGGTGTTGCTGTAGTTGTTGTTGTTGCTGTTGTTGTTGTAGTGTTTGTTGCTAAACGTGCCGGACGCTTAGAATCATTTGAGCTTGGCATACGCGTCGACCTTTTTGTGAAACTGATTGTAGTACTCGAGCGCAGCATTGCGGGTCTGGTTCAGCGCCTGGTTAATGTTCTCCGGAGAGAAGCGTCCACTGCAAGAATTCAACGCGATTAATAACAGTTAAGTTAAAAGAGAAAAGCAGTATATAGAGGGAACAGTCGGAGCGGAGCTTGGGATTAGTGGAGTACATTAAACAAAAGAGGTTTCTCTTCTCGAACTTGTCAAGAAATGCTCAAGTCTTAATATCTTGTTTATAGATTAAATAACAATCGCTTCTTTCTTATTATACCCTAGCAGAGAGTATTTTAATTTTGTCTTGAAATGTGTAACGCATAAAAGGGGACATATCCGACCCCATAATGTATATATTTTCTTGATCAGCATCAATAGCCGAGTTGATAAGGCCATGATAAAGTTGATAAAGTCTTTCAGTTTTAAAGCTATCGTCATGAAAGTTTGCAGATGTCCCTCTTTCTGTTGCTCTAAATAAATATGTCGAAACCGGCTGGATCGGACATCTATATCATATAGCTGCCATAGGAACTATCGTTTGAAAAGTAGTTTCTTGTATGAAAAACTTTTTTGTTTATCAAGATATCTACGATCCGTCGAAAAATAAGTTGTTCTATGGGAAACTTTTTTGTTTTTCTAGATATCTTGACCAAACCTGACAATTATTAGTTTTGCTATGCGTCTCATATATATGCAAAATCCTATTAAGATCGGAACACTATATCATATAGCTGCCATAGGAACAATCGGTCGAAAAGCAGGTTCTTGTATGAAAAACTTTTTGTTTTTTAACATATCCTAACCATACGCGGAATTAACTATTTTCGCTACGCTTCTTAGATACGGGCAAAGCATTACGAGTATTATGTACAGGTTGGGTCTGTAAGGGTATTAAATCTTCGACGTGCCGAAGATGGCGTCTCTGACTAGCTAGTTGAGTTGTTCCATTTATATATATCGCTCGATAAGAATGTTATAGGAGCACTTACACCAGCACCTTCTCCTTGATGAGCGTGGCAGATTTGTCGTAGCTGTTGACGGCCAGGTCCTTGGCGCCCGCAGCAAAGGCCTCCAGTTTGTGCGAGAAATTGGGCACATATTGATCAATCTGTGCGAGAGAGAGAGAGGGAGAGCAAAACGAAAGGTGAGAAGCGTGGCAAACCGGTTGGGTCAAGACAAAATAGAGATTGGCAGTTGAGATAACTTTCCAAAATCAGAAAACAGTTAAAAGTTAGGAGAATGATGTCAGCTACTCACAAACTTGGCGACCGCGGGCCATTTGGAGCGCCAGAAGTTCAGCCCGTTCGTGTACGCGTTGCAGCAGGCGTTGCGGGCAACCTTCCAGACGTCGCTGCCGGTCTTGAGCGCCGGCTCGGCGTAGGGCGGAACATGCTGCTCGGCCCATTTGTAGCCGCGGGCGCTGGCGCTCATTGTGACGTACCAGCCGCGCTGTACCTGGGGCAAAATGCCGGCGTTTTTCAACACTTTGCCGGTGGCGGATTTCTCAAAGACACCTTTCCCGTTCGCCTCGGTGTCGTAGTAGAGGGCGCCGGCAATTAGGGCAACAATAAAAATGCTGCCCAGCGTCCATTTGCAGCAGCCGCATTTCTTTTTCTGCGACGCGTTCTGTTTGTTCTTTTTCTGTTGTGCGCTGCTCTTCTCCTGTACGTTCTGGGAGAGAGAGCGAGATGGAGGGAGAGCATGTTAAGTCATAGGTTAAAGCTTTAACAGTTGCTGCTTGTTGCAGAGAGGGAGGGAGGGAGGGGGGTGTTACCTTCTTTGCGGCAGGCGTTTGCTTGCCCTGTTTGCTTTGTTTCGGTTTAACCTGAGCCATAATTGTGTATATTTTAAATTGCAATTAAACTTCTGGCAGCTGCGATTATTTTAATAACGGCTGTAGTTGAAAATTTGCAATATATGTTAATGAGTTTCGTTGTTCTGTTGCTGCTGCTGTTAAAAGTAATGCGCGCGCGAGCGAGCGAGAGACACAATAAATGCAATTAAGCTCTCGCAAAAGCTTCAAGTAGTCTGTTGTCAACGCGTCGCAATTAAAGAAGAGCTTAGACAAGTCAAACGGTCAGCGAAAGTCGCAATTAAAGAAAACGAAACAGAAAAAAAACGAAAAACGAACAAAAAATGCAGAAACAATTTGCAAGCGTAGCAAGCGGCGCGCAGCTTGACACAAACACGAATGCGGTTTAGGCAAAACGGCGCGCAAAGCGTCAGCGCCGGCAGCGACGGCGACGGCGACCGCAACGGCGGGCTGCCTGCATACGTCACAAGGGCACACAAAATATGATGACGCGTCATCAGCTGAGCGAGCAGCAAAGTGAGCGCGAGCGAGAGAGCAAATTTGATAAGCTTTGTTACTGTTATAAGACAACATAAGTCAAAAGCGTTAAGCGAATACATACACACACACACACACATTTACATGTGTACATGTAATAGGGGCCAACGGGACAAAAACAACAACAGTTGATAATCAAACAAGTTGAATGAACTGTACACACCGGGAATCTTTTTTCCGACAGACTTTGCAGCGGTGAAAAGTTGCTGTCAAAAAAATGTATATATTTGCTCATGAAAAATGACAACGAAGCAGGTTGAAGAGCAAAAAAGAAAAACAGAAAATCACAGCGACGCCACGTGCAAGAAAATGGCCAGGCATGTACCAAAAAAAAACAAAAAAAAAAACTTGTTAGTCTGTGCTGCTGCTTCTTCTTCTGCCGCTGCGCTGGCATATGTGACGTGGGCAGTGGTCAAACATGACAGCAGCAGCAGCATCGCGCGAGCATCGTTATCTCGAGCCGAAAAAAAATGAAAATGAAATGACACAAGCAGCGCTCTGCTGCTGCGCACAATCAACAACGGTATACAGGAGCAGAGCAGAGGAGAGGAGGGGGGTGCTGGGAACAGCCAATCGCAGCTATAACACATCAGCCAAACAGAAAGCGACGCTAGATGATCATAAATTAATGTATGTAGCTGCTGCCTGCGATAAGCGCAGTGCACACACACACAAACACGCACGCACACATAAATTAGCGGCAAAAAGTGGTCGGGCCGCATGGCAACGCCATGCACACACAGTTACAGGCACACACACACGCACGCACACGCGTATAATTAAGCGCAGTTTGGGCTGCAAATTAAGAAAAGAGAAATTATTGAACGCCCGGCAAATGCGACGCAAGCAGCGACGTCGACGTCAGCGTTTTTTGCTTTGCTTTTCGCGTTAAATGCAACAGACTTGTTAATGGCGCGAATTACTTTTAACACAATCAGCAAATTCCAATTGGAATTAGTTTGCTCTTCAATATTTTAGCCAGAATTATGCTACAAGCGTTGGAAAATACTTTTTTGTTGTGTAGCTACTTGCAATAAACTGACAATCAGCACGCAACGTGTACACAATGGCGTCTGGCCATTCACACGCTGCGCAGACAAACAAACAGCTGTCCGTGTGACCAGCTGCGATTTAGAACGTAACAGTGTGGAGTTTGACGTAAGGGGCGACAGTTGACAGTTAAAATTCAAATGGGGGAAAAGCGTAATGCCAACTTACCTTCAAAACCGTTGTCAGCTCGTTTACGTACAAATCTTTGCGTTTACCCGTTTGCAGCTCGATGTTCAGATTTTTCACATCCTGCAGAAATGTGTGATATGCCGGCGACCGTGCCAGCTGCTTGGTGGACTCCGTCCAATCGTTGTCTGTCAAATAAAATAATTAAAAATAATGCCGAAAGACTGTCAAAAAAAACAACCTACCAATTGTCTGCAAAAGCAGCAAACTGGACAGCTGCTGTTTCTTGTAGTTCATGCGCCACACCTTGAAACAATCCTCCGCCCCGCTGCTCAGCAAACAGCTGATGCAGCCCTCGATCTCCGTGCGCTGTTTTTTCGACTCGATCTCGCGCAGCAGCGTTAGGAAAATGTTCGCCTGCTTCACGGGGCTGGCAATGTACAGTTGCTGCGGGCAGACAATCGTTATCGTTATCGAAAGGGTTATCGAGGGGGAATTATCGAAGCTTAAATTAAATCAGTTACCCAAAAAATTATCCGAATTTAAAGTTAAACTGAACAAAAATCCTGTAAAAGGTTTGCTATCAAAAAGAAAACTGTGTTTTGCAGCCTTGATTGGAAATAAACTAATCGTTATCGCTATTGTTATCGTCATCGGAAGGGTTATCGAGGGGGCAAGCATCAAAGCTTAAAATAAAACCAGTTACCCGAATATAAAGATAAACTGAACCATAAACCTTTAAAGTTTGCTATTAAAAAAAAAAACGGCTTCCTGATCGGAATTAAGCTAATCGTTATCGCTATTCTTATCGTTATCGTTATCGTAAGGGTTATCAAGCAGGAAATATCAAATCTTAAATTAATCCGGTTTCCCAAAAAATTAACCGAATATTATGTTAAACTGAACCGTAAACCTATAAGGTATGCTGTTAAAATGGAAACTGTGATCGGAATTAAGCTTATCGTTATCGGTATTGCTATCGTTATCGCTACGCGTCGTAATGCTTATTGAAGGGGGGAATTAAACCAAAGCTTAAATTAAACCAGTTACCTTTAAAGGTTGGCTATTAAAAAGAAAACTTTGTGATCGGAATTGAGCTACTCGTTATCGTTATCGGAATTGTTATCGGAATTGTTATCGTTATCGCTACGCGTCGTAATGCTTATCGAAGGGGGAATTAAACAAAAGCTTAAATTAAACCAGTTGCCTTTAAAGATTGGCTATCAAAAAGAAAACTTTGTGATCGGAATTGAGCTACTCGTTATCGTTATCGGAATTGTTATCGTTATCGCTACTCTTCATAATGCTTATCGAAGGGGGGAATTACCAAAGCTTAAATTAAACCAGTTGCCTTTAAAAAAGACTACTTTGTGATCGGAATTGAGCCACTCGTTATCGCTATCGGAATTGTTATCGTTATCGTTACCGCTACTCGTCGTAATGCTTATTGAAGGGGGAATTACCAAAGCTTAAATTAAGCTTGGCTATTAAAAAGAAAACTTTGTAATCGGAATTAAGCTACTCGTTATTGTTATCGTTATCGGAATTGTTATCGTTATCGTTATCGGTACTCACCAGCAGCTGGGTGGCGCTCCGCTTGAGACTCTGCTGCAGCTCCTTGGCAAAGTTGTTGTAGGTGGCATTCAATGCGTTGTAGCACGCGAAGAATTCCTGCTGATTGATCTGAAGGATTTCGGATTTGCGTGTTGCGGCCGCATTGAGGACACGCTCGATATGCTCGACGACGAATTTGGTAAAGCTCTTCAACTCCAGGTTGGGCAGCATCAGGTTCTGCCAGACCTTGACGCCTTCGGTCAGCGATTGATGGCCGCCCTGGCCGATGGCCCACAGAATGCTGAGGCAGATGTTGCTGCGATTTTGGTAGGAGTTGCGCAACAGCGCCGTCTTGGCCATGTTGTGTGAGCAAATGCTGGGCCAATTTTGGCCAATTAGCTGGAGGACAAACTTGTAGCCGGCCACGGTCTGGCCGCTGTTCAGTTCTGTGGCCATGCTGTCCAGCAGCGAGTAGAAGAAATACTCCAGATTCGTTTCGCCCACGCTGCGCAAAAACTCCAAGATGGCCTCTTTCAGTCCGGAGCTGGCCAAATTGCTCGGATATTGAGCGCTCCGGCCGGAGAAAGTCGGATCACAGTCGTAGGACAAGACGCCATTCAAATAGCTGGCGATCTGCAAAGGGGGAAAAGTGTTAAAGAAAAGGGAATTTATTTTAGGAATGTAGTCGAAAATGATGGAACCATGTGAAGGAGATTCAACAATGAATAACGCTTAAGAGAAAAGAGAAGATAGAAGATTCACGCCGTGGAATATAGGGGAAAACAAGAATGCAGTCGGAGATAATGGAACCATATGAAGGTAAAGCAGTTTTTAGATGAAGACTAAATAGAAGATCGTGTTGATCTTAAAGAAACACTTGAGATTGAAGAGAAGTTAACAGCTGAATCGAGCTAGTTTATATCATAGCCGGAATCGAACCGGATACATTACCAAAAAAACGAATGATAAATTTAATTCAAATAAATTGGCTATTGCATTTAAATAAACATTTATCGAAAGAAAGGGAAAATTTCGATAATTACTAAAGATAAAAATTTTGCTTATTATAAATATACCTATCTAATAAAGAGAATATAGGAGATTCTCAAGATTCACGCAGCGGAATATAAGTGAAAACAAAAATAAATATCTTCGGATTGAAGCTTAAATACGTCGCAGATGTACTATATAGACTATATATTTAAACTTTATAGAACGATCGTATATAGCGACGTTTTGCTGCCAGAGTTAATTGTTAATTTGACAAAAAATTTAAATTAGTCTGATTTCGCACAAAATGGTTCCATATTGATAAAAAAAAAAAACAAAAACAACAAAAAATTCAGCTTTACATACAGATAAAATTCTTGACGTTTTCAACCGTGCAAAGCCGGTCTATTTTTGCTGCTCTATATTGTTTTAGTTGTATCAACGTTTTGCTTACATTGCTCAGCCAGCGCAGCTCGGAGCCGGGGCAGCTGATTTTCACCTGTGCCACCTGTGCGGCGAAATCGTCGATCGTTATTTGCTTCATGGCCTGTTCGAGGGATTTCGCTTTCGCCGCGGCTTTTGGCTGCTTTTTCGCAGCCGGTTCCGCTGCAGTTGATTTCGCCGCATTTGCATTTGTTTTGCGTGGCGATTGCGATTTACCTTTGGACGAGGCAGAAGCAACGCTCGACGTGGATTTTGCCGGTGAATTCGATTTATTGTTATTGTTGTTGTTGGAGTTGGAGTTGCTGCCGAATAAGTTGTGATATTGCTGCGTTGGCACTGGAAAAATACCGTATTTATGTGGTTAATTGTGTTGCACTTATTAAGCTAATCTAATCTCGCGCTTACTGAGCTCTTCCAGCTTGGGCAGCTGGGCGGCAATTCGCTTCTGTTCCGTATGGGCGGTGACTTTCTTCTCCAGATTCTTTTGTTTGCGCGATTTGGACACGACTTCCCATTGATTGGACGCAGCCGACATTTTCGTAATGTATTTTAATTCAATTAATGCGTTAATTAACGAGTGCAACGAACAACTATGTCCGACCGGCTGTGTGGGAAAATAAATAAATACTCGAAATCTCAAGCTGCATACTAATTTCAGTAGACGCTTGCCAACACTGCCAATGCGCTCTCACTAGGTGAGCGTGAACGTGAGTTAACAGCAGTCGCTCACAATGTTGTCTCTCACCATGTTATCATAACAGACTAAGAGCGGCCATAATTGCCCCTCATTTTTATTTCAATGTTCAGTATTTTTAGTGTCAACCACCTTGGTCACACTAAAGACATTATCCGCCATTTGAATTTTTGTTAACGGACTGTTGCTTTTTCACAACTGCATTTGCCAATTTAAAACATTAGTAAAATTACAACAAATTATTGCATTCAACTCAAATAACCTTACATTTCGCAAATTTCTATCATATTTGAATTATACAGTAGCCAGCGACAGTTTCTCACTTGCAAACTGTTAGTCTCTTCGCATCTGTTAAGTTAACAGTCTAAGAGCACGCATGTTTATTAACAGCACCATTTTCGCCGCACACCAGTATTAAAGCGTTACATTTTTAAAAATACTGGTCACAGATGCTAACCTATAAATTGGAATTTAAAACCAATCAGCGTGCATATTGTAATTATTTTAATATTAACTGCTGCGCAATATTGTTTGCTTAGTCAAACAAGTCTTTGCATGCGCAATGTGCATTTGAATTGTGTTCAACCCTTGTCGATTTGGTATTTGCTGTTTGTATGATTGGTATATTTGGGCTCGCTCAATTCGGCCACACTGACACAACTTAACAGCTGTTATTTTGCGTTGAATTTTTGAACCGAGCAGACGTACGTCGCGGACGCCTTGTGTAAAAACGCGGTCTACGTACAGTGCAACCATTTTGCTTATATATATATATCTATCGATGTATATGTGTGTATGTGTATATGCCAAAGTGGTGTAGCAAAATAAAAATTGCAAAAACAACAACAACAAGCAGAAGAAGAAGAAATATATTTTGCACAAGCTTGTGAAAACTTCTAGTGTTTGTGCTTTTCAGCGGCAGCAACAACGACGACGACAACAACATCGACGCCGTCGCGCTCAATTTTTTACGGCGCGCCGCCTGCTGTTTCGAAGTGCGTGTGTGTGAGTGCGAGTGCGGTTTACATGAGCGTGCGAGTGTGAGTGCGCTGTCTGTGTGTGTTGTGTCTGCCTAACAATTTGCCGCTAAGCACAAAAGCAGCTGAAGGCAGCGAGAAGAAGCAGACAGAAGACCAGCTGACGACGACTACGACGACGACGTCGACAATACACACACACACATAGCAAAAAGTCAACGATCGATTGCGCGTATATGTGCATGTGTTTGCGTGTGTGAGCAGCAGACCAGGTGAAAAACAGAAAGCGAAGAAGAAGCAGAACAGCAACAAACCAAACGAAAACGAAAAAAATAAATAAAAATAAGAATTGAAGCACGTGTGTCCTGCTCTAATAACAGTTAAGTTACATTCGCATCGCGCGACAACCAACAACAGCAACAAACACACAGACATCAAATAAAAAATGTCTTCGGTACCGCTGGCCATTAAAACGGAGGAAGTCATTTTGGAAAACGCCGAATACAACAGCGCCGAGGAATTGGATGAAGAGTTACAGTAAGTGTAGACAAGAAACAACAGCAGAAGAAGAAGCAGAAGAAGTAAAAACAACAAAAGTAAAGGCAAATAATATTCTACACGCGCGTATCACGTATCGCATTACCGTTATGAATTGTGTTGTTTACTTGAATCATGGAATAAACATGAAATAAACAAACTGCGCGCTTGCACTTTATTTTTCCTCTTTTTATCACGCAAATTATTGATTATTTCTCAGCTCGCTCCTTCCTTCTCTCCCGCTCTTCCTCTCTCGCTCGCACGCGGCAGACGTATAATTTTGCCGCCTGTTTTGCCGCACAAAACAAACGCGGCATAAAAACACCACCACCAATGCACGCTAGCAGCGACGCACACATACACACACACACAGACACACATGTATGGAAAACGTATGGCGCTCGGTTTGAACAGACATTCCATTCCATTTCCACACCATTCCCGCTTATTCTGCCCGTTTCGTTTTGTGCCAGCGTCTCGCTGGAAAAAGGTGACGCTACTTTTTTTTTCCTTTTCTTTTTCTTCTTTTTTTGTTTGCTCTGCTGCCTGCTGCTTTTCGTCATGTTGTTTTTACGTTTTACACTCGCCATATTTGAAAAACGGCTGTTTTCTCGCATTTATTCCAGCACGCTACACTGACGGCCAGAATAGTGTGCACACTTAGTTATAAGCTAAATACATATGTCAAATTATACACGCGGCTTGCGATCTGCCGTTGCTCTCTCGCTCGCTCTCTCAGCTGCTTCTGCGAAACAGCTGCGCTGCCAGCGCTGGCTGCTGCTGCTGCTGCTGCTTATCATGACACGCTGTCTAATCAACGGCGCGTTTATATTAGTTGCGGCCAAATCAGCTGTACCGGTATATTTTTATAATCATCATATGGGCTGCGGCGGCGGCGGCGGCTACCTGAGCGAGCGACACACACACACACACACACACACACACAATAGCTACAAAAGAGCAGCAAATGATGAAAGAAAGAGAATGTAAACATGCATGTGTGTGTGTGTGTGAGTGTGCTGGAGAGCGTCGAAATGTACAGTTTTTTCTATTTGTTATTATTTGCTGTTATTAGCGAATTTTGCTTTGCTGCTTGCGGCGAAAGTTGTGCCGGCCCTTTTTTGTATTTTATCAAAATCATATGGTTTTGGTCGACAAAGTTCTGTTATCAGCAGCCGCTTTTCTGCTTTTAACAGCGGCACCAGCATATGTTCGCACTCACACACACTCACACGTAGCGACTCTGACGTAAAAGAATCCAATCGCCTACTCTCTCCCTCTCACCCACTGGCAGCTGTGAGCTTCAAGGTTTGGCGTGCGTGTGTGTGCGTCGGACTTATCAATAAGGCAGGCATTTGCCCATATGTTTGTATTGTATAACTGCATGCGGCTGGGCCCCAACTCACTTTATCAACACTGTAAACCGAGCAATGCTGCAAAACAGCTGACAGATTTTTTTCTCTTTATTTTCATTTATTGTTAACCAACGCACTGCGGTGAGTGGACATGTAATTCGGGACAGCAGTAAATATTTAGGATTTTATGCCAAAAACTCAAACTGAAGGCATTTCGAAATGTCCATTGCAACAACAGCTGCCCGGCAAGTGCCTTGGCTAAAAGTCTCCAAAGCGTTGCACATGCTCTCGCATGTTGTGTCAGTGTATGTGTGTGGCGTCATTTCCGTTTTCCCCACACACTGGAAGTCGCCGCAACTGCGGCGTCAGCTGCCAGCGCCACGCTTGTAAATTCGCTCATAGGGGAGCACATGTGTGTGTGTGTGTGTGTGTGTGGTTCTGCATGCAGTCTTGCCTGGCGTACATAAGCCAGTGCTGTGAGTGAGCGAGTCGGTGAGTGAGTCTGTTGGCATTGCACTCAAAAGCTTGTTGCTCCTTCGACAATGTGTCGCAGCGCGTAAAAGAGGGAGAGAGTGAGTGAGAGTGGGCGTGTGTATGTGTATATGTGTGTATGCATTCAATAAAGGGGAATTTTCGCAAAAGTACAGATGCCGCCACAGAGCACAGCGCTTTTTACTACTACTACACGACATTTCATTGAATAAACGTATACACAAAAAGCCGCTGTCGCTGCCGCTGCCAACGCCAACACGACTGCAAAGCGTCGCGAATTTGCGAAAAAAGAAAAAAACAACTGCCAATAAGAAAACAATATATACAGACACATACACACATACAAGCGCAAAGATAAAAGCTGCTGCGCAAATTTTTGGGCGATGGCTGTTTCATGTGTCAGGCGTTTCGCCTTGCTGTTTCAATTGCCATTGCGTTTTTGCATGCGGCATTTTTATAATGGGCAACCTGCGCGTCTGCCTGAGAGTGAGAGTGGGTGCATGAGCGAGCAACACAGAGAGTGGGAGAGAGGGCGAGGGCGAGGGCGAGAGAGAAGGAAAGAGTGAAAGAAGCGGCATCAATTCGTTTGCTTGAATTGTTGATGAAAAACACATGATTGTTTTTTGGGTGTGTGTGTGTGTGTGTGTGTATGTGTTTACCGCACATAGTTTGACTTGCAAATTTTATTAAAGATTAACGCCAGCGTCAGCTGTGGCTGTACGTACGTTTGTACATATGTATGACTGTGGGTTTGTGTGTGTGTGCACTCTTCTATGCGGCGACACTTTGCTCCACTGTTAATTCGCTCAACAGCTGTTGTTTTTGTCACATACGCAGCATGCAAAGACACCATTTCGCCCCCTCTCCCTCTGGCACCTTGCACCTGGCACATATTCATCTCGGATTACCTCATGTGAGAGCGTGTGTGTGTGTATGTATATATATGTGTGCTTATGTAACCGTTATATGTCGCCCGCTCTCTTATCGAATTGCAACGGCACTTTTGCAGTCTGCGTTCTCTGTTTATATTTTTTTTATTGCAATTGTGGCGCCAAAAGGCCGACTAAGTGGGCGTGTGTGTGTGTGTGTGGGAGAGGGTGGGGTGGGGTGTGCTGTTATTCTAAACTTTTTCATTTGTTTATGCTACTTAGTTGCCTGCTGCACATTACGCAAGTGGCAAAGTTTATTGCGTTTTACTGCGCATTTCGCCAATTGCTGCTGCTGCTGCTTCTTCCCCCAACTTTTTAGCATTTACTACACATGTACATATGTATGCATGCATGTGTGTGTGTGTGTGTGTGTGTGTGTGTGTGTGTGTGTGTGTGTGTGTGTGTGTTTTGGTACGTGACTGGGCATAAAACAATGATTGCCTTTTAGTGCAACAGATGCTTGGCATTTCCTCTTTCTCTTTCTCTGTCCTCAATCATAAAAGTGTGACCATATAAAATGAGGCTTCGAAATTAGGTGCTTGCGCGGATTTAAGCACTGAACGGGTGGATTTGATTTGGCCATTGAAAATCTGGATATATGGGCTGCTATTAAAGCTGTAAAAAATGTTATATGTTTTTTTTTAGAGATTTACTGTGCCTCGGATTTGGTTCCAGGGTAAATATGCCACATTTTCACGTCCCTCCAAATAGATACAAGAGCTAATATTTAGTTACACAAGATATATTTTTAAAGAATAATCTGGCTTCATTTAATTGTTACCTTCAGGGTTATAAAATGGACATTCCCTACATCCTATATTAAACATTCATTCAACATTTCCCATTATTTATGTTAATTGTTCACAAGAATTAGGCCAATTTACTTTAGACACATCCATTTGTTTATTCATCTGGTTAATATTTTATTCAAGTTTATCTTTATGAATTAAAAATGCGCTTTGTGCGTTGTCTTTTCACCTGCAATTGACAATTGGCAATTGCAGCCGACAAATTCCAGGCAAAACTGATGACGTAAGCGTTGACCCAATAAACGTACACAAACGTACATAGTTACAAATACACACATACAAAGGTACAGACACATATACATGCATACGATTTATGTGCAGTGCTGCAGCAACAACAACAACAACTCGGCGGCACTCGTGACTTCGGCTTTGTCTGTTCCGTTTAGCTGTGCATGTACGTGTGTGTGCGAGTGTGTGTGTGTTGGTTGGCGAAAAGTGGCCAATGAACTACATTGAACTTTGAGACAGCAGCAGAGTCGGCCCCCGGGCAGCGGCAGCAGCAGCCGCAGCTGTTGTATATCATATGTTCTTTTAGTTGTTGTTATTATTGCAAATGCGGCTTCTGCAGCTGGTGAAATGCAGAAAATGCGTAAATTGCAATTGCTATTTCAAATGTCAAAAAAGAAGGAGAAATATTTGTATAACATTGATTTAACATCTGGTTTTTTATGGGGTGCCTCATTTCTGTTATAAAAATCTTCTATCTTCCTAATTTACGCACTTTTCAAATGAATGCAAGGTTTGGCGGTTAACAGCTGTGGCCACACCGGTAGCATCAGCAGTTAGCAGCTGTTAATTGCACACATGTTAGCAGTTAACACCCCCAGCGAATTCGACGCTGTTAATTTAACATGATCGCTATTTTTAGCTCCTGCTGCTGCTGTGCATGTAAATTAAGCACAACAGCTGTTGCTTGCGTGTCTGCACGACAACAGCAGCAGCAGCAACAACAAACTGTAATAATAATATGCACACATAATGCACATGTATTAGTGCATATAAATATATACACTTGTCAACGCGTGCCTAATAACAAATATGCAGCTTCATTCAAAATTTTATGCATGCAACAAAAGTGCAGGAGCCGTCGCTTTTGTGGCTTTTGCTGTTGGCAAACACAAATTCCAGAGCAGCAACAACAACAACAACAACAAACAACTGCAATAACAATAACAGCAGCAGCAACAATAAAACAGCAGCAGCAGCCGCCACAGCAAGTGCAGCAACATCCGCTTAGCCAAGTTTGGCAACTTCTCTCTGAAGAATGCATGAAAAGTGCGGCATATGCGACTATTAAATGCTCTACGTGTAAAATAATTTTTCAAAGGAAATAAAAAAGTTTTTAAGAGAACTTTTGTTAAATAAATTCAGCTTATGTTAAACTAATACATATTTTAAATTTTTAATATATTTCTAAATATATATAAAAATATATCTATTATAATTTCCGTCAGAGAGAGAGAGAGAATCATAGAGGGACAATATTCCTTGAAAAATCGTGTCAACTTTGTGCGCAGGCACATCATGCCCTCTAAGTTCTTTACACACTCCAACAGGGTATTAAATCCACCACACAAAATATGCTGCTGCTGCGAACGACCTTTGTTATGGATGGTAATGGTATGTTGCTAAAAATAAACCAATGCAACCAGACGACGTCTAAGATTTTCTATCGTTTCTTGTCTTCAACGTTCTGCTGCGGCTGCGGCTGCCGTTTCTTGTTGTTGTTGTTGCTGTTCTCTTGCTGCTGGAATGCAGTGCTGCAACTTTACACTAACACAAAGGCGCAGGCATTGCGCTCTTTCTCTCTCACACACACATAGGCGCGTTTTCATATGTTTTGTGGCCCACACACACACACATACACACTTTTGCGTTTTCATATGTTTTGTGGCCTGTGCATACCTTTGTGAAAATGCTTTTCATTAGACGCACAATTGAAAATTTAAGAGCTCATGTGTGTGCGTGTGTTTTTTTTTATGTTGTTGTAAAACCTGTTTGAAATTCTTATGCTATTGCTGTGCGGCGACAGCATATAAATTCGACTTAAGACCAAAAGACACAAAAGCAACAGCAAAAAGCCGTATTTGACAGCTGTGAGCGCTCTCTCCCTCTCTCTCTCTCGCTCTCTCTCTGTCTCCTACTCTCCCACGCTCACGCGCTGCCGCTCTCGCTGACATGTTGCTTTTTATGCTGCTGCTGCTTCGTTCTTGTTGTATTTGTGATTATATGTACATGCATATTTTTTTTGTCGTTGTATTGATGCTTTGGACAGCGCTGCCGCTGCCGCTGCCGCTGCCCATTGGCTTTGGGTGTGTGCATCTGTGTGTGTGCGGCTAAACTAAAACTGAATTGAATGGAATTGTAAATTTATGAATGAATGAATGAGTTTTTGAGAGTGTGTGTGTGTGTGTGTGTGAAAGTTAATTGGTTTTGTGCCATAAATATTCAACGCTTCTCACAATTATAATTATGATGTTTTATAATGTTTTTTACTCTCTCTCTCTCCAGATTACAACTGGAAGATTCAGGCGGCGAGAATACCTATCACATTGAGTACACCACCGAGCCGGCGCATCAGGTTACAACCAGCTCGCAGCGTCGCCAATCGAATATGAGCGCATCGAATACAACAAAAGATGGCGGGGGAGGCGGCGGCGGCGATGGGGGCAGCTCGCCAAGCGGCAAGCCCATATTGGATACCGAGAAGCGTATGAGACGGGAAATAGCCAACAGCAACGAGCGACGACGCATGCAGAGCATCAATGCCGGTTTTCAGAATTTACGTTCGCTCTTGCCACGACACGAGGGCGAAAAGTTGAGCAAGGTAAGTTCACAAATCACAACAAAGACGTAGCCAAAAAAAAAAAAACAGTTTGAGCTGCACTGTTAACAGTGCACTAATTGGATTACGTATGTGTGCATGCATGCGTGTGTGTGTGTGAATGCACATGTATTGTTTTGTTATCCATTTACGCTTCAACGCCTCGTTCAATTCATTTACAGAAGCAACAACAACCAGCTTTATCGCATGTTGACAAATTGCTGCTTGCTACATACAAATAATCGCTGTCTTTCATGCTAAAAACTTTCTCAAAAATCGCTGTTTGTGTGTGTGTGTGTGTGTTGTGCCTTTTGTGTGCACGGCAGCGGCGACGTCAGCAGCGCAGTGCAGCGCACCGTCACTTGACACATGAAGGTCCCTTTTCAAGTCTCGTTGATATGGCAACCCTTTTGTTGTTGTTGTTGCGGCTGCTACCGTTTTAGGCTATCTTTTTTTTTTTTGCATACCCACGCACTCGTTGTGTAT
Organism: Drosophila lacicola; assembly: GCA_035045355.1. NCBI lineage: Eukaryota > Metazoa > Arthropoda > Insecta > Diptera > Drosophilidae > Drosophila > Drosophila lacicola. Next base: position 257,180 of record JAWNPB010000226.1, read on the forward strand.
GTATTTATGTTATTTTTTTCACCTTGAGACAAACATCGATTTGTTGTGGCGGCTGTGGCGACATCTTGAGTGAGTTGTGTGTATGTGGGGGGGGGGTGTGTTTGCCTTGGCAGCAGACGGCTGTAAATCAACAACATGTCATATTAAATGGCAAAAGATTTATTTGATGCGCATACTTTCTTTAAGTTTGAATTTATGACTCTGCTGCTAGACAACATTCTCTTTCAACGATTTCAGCGAGTGCTCGAAATTAGCGTATTTTGCAACACTGTCAGCCAGATTTTCAGTTCTGTTTTTGTGCCTTTATTTATTGCAAATTGAAAAATGTCAAACAAAACTCGCAAACATAAATCAAAGTCCGAAACAAAAAGTGCAGCAAAAAACAGAAAAAGTCCTAAAAAGCGCACAGCATAAACAACAACATGACAGCTCATGTGTCAATAGAAGGAGTTAAAGAGTTAAGTTGCGGGGGAGGGGTGGGGAACAATGTAAACAGGAAGAAAATCGCGTAAATATCGCGTTACTTGACGACACGCGCAAAAAAAGGGCTAAAGCAGCGACGTCAACAGCGACGTCAGCAGCGGCGTTGACAGCGCTGCGCAGCGCTGTGCCTTGATGAATGACATAATGGGCGTATAACAGTCGTGACGTGTGCCAGAAAGAGAAGGAACGATAAAGGGAGGGGGTTGTGGTTGTGGGTGGGTGGCTTAGCGTGTGCCCAGCTGCAAGTAGTTTATGGATTTTTTTTACGCTCTGCTATTGCTCCTCCTGCGTCCTCTTCTTCTATGCAACGCTAGCATTTATAGCACATAGTAAACATTGTAGTATGTCGTAGTTTTGTGTGCAAGCGAGACGGCAATAGCCTTGCACTACTGCGCTTCAGCTTGACCAACTTGGAGATGGGTGTGTATGTTGGAAGGGGGGAGGGGGGTGGGGTATGGGCTGGTCAGGCTGAGACTAGGCCTAAAACGAAAACAAACTGACGACGACGACGACGAATGGAATCGGAATCAGGTCGCACGACGAATGCAGCTCACACACACACACACACACACACGCATGCAGAGCTTTTAGTTGATACAAAAGTGCGAAAAAAAAATTGCAATACTGCAGAAAGTAGCGACGGCGACGACAGCCGCTGCGCCATTGACAGTTATGCACACACATACAAACATGCACACTCACACTTGTATACATATACATATAACAGCTCTATGTAAATAACAGTTATGTAGACATATGTGCAGACGCGAGTGGGCGACTGTGCCAAGTAGTCTGTGATTTACTCGCTCGTTGAGGCGGGTCATTGAACTTGCTCGCTAGGTGGCGCCAAAGTGCAAAGTGCAGCGCAATTGCGTACAGTTTGCCCGCTGCTGCTGCTGCTGCCCGTTTTGCAGCTGAACTAACCTACATTAAAGTGTTGCACGATTTGAAGCTGTACTTGGAATTGCCCCATACCGCCCACCCAGCCATTGTAAAACAGACGCACAACTGGAATTCTTCTAGTTTGTTATTTTTTGTACGCTGTGCGCGCCTCTCTTTATACTACAGTTTGCGTAGTAGCTCCAAAAATATCGATCCAGCTTCGCGTGTAGCTTTCCAGTGCGCGCCAAAAGCGCCAACAACCCCCGAGTTGGCAGCATTCCCCAACTCGAAACAGAAGCGAAGTCACCGAATGGCAGCACTGGACGATAATGACAGGCTAGGTACAGTCAAGACGGCTTAGAGTGAACTTGACAAGAGCAAATAAAGCGAGGAAGCAGCTGATTTTTGTACTGTTATTGTTTTTGAATAATTGTGGTGTTTTTTAACACTGACAAAAATTAATCTTTGATAAAATCAATGAAAATTGTCTATTGAAGCCAGCAAATTTACTACTAAAAAATGCACTTCAGCACTTTCCCTATATCCAGGGCTCACTGTATTCGGCGCACAGACCCTAAACATTGCGTGAGGCTAGGGCCAGGCCCAATTATCCTCTCGTTTTGCCACCCCCCACACCGCTGGCACAGCTGAGAGCAACGCTCGCACATGGTCGTAGTTCCGAGTGAGCCAGCCTATGGGCAGCAGGCGGGAGGGGTGGGAGTTGGGGGGTGGGCTGATTTCGCCTGTTTCATTGCCATTTTGTTGCCGAAATGAAACATCGGCGGCGCCTGCCTGGCGCCTGGTAGGCAGCTGTTTGCGCGATGACGATTATTTGTGACTGGAAAGTGACAGGCAGGACCGTTAAGGAAAGGGGATGACACCACACACCTCCCCCTCCCCCCTGCCCCCTCAAACTCTTGGCAAGAAATTGGGCGTTCAGCTTTTTGTTGCCGCAGCTGCGCATTGGACGTCGCGTCTGTCTCTGTTGCTGTTGTCGCTTCGTTTGCGGCCAAAAAGGCGTGGCAGGTGGGCGACAATTGTCAGCAGGGGTGTAGAGGTGCGGTGAGGGGGGGGTGTAAACAGTGCACTAGGCCATTGGCATCGGGCAACCTTTGCTTTGGCGCGGAATTGCAGCCCAGCAGCAGCAGCAGCAGCTGTCCGGGATGCGCCAACACCCAAACGGTACATATACAGATAAATACATACACACATATACATATATATGTATACATAAGAGCCGTTATGTCAGCTATGTACCGTTATATACGTGCGTGGTATATGGCGCATTATAACAGCAGCTAGCTGCATTTCGTAGTAAAAAGGCTCGCCATCTCGCTCTCTCTCACTCTCTCTCGACTGTCACTGTCTGTCTGTCTCGCTCTGGCAACCACCACGCACTGCCCCCCCAAGCCCCCTACCCCGCCCCACATTCTATTCTATGCGTGCTACAAATGTGCGGCATTATCTTTGGCCACAAAATGCAATTAATGCAGCTGCGTCGGTAATTTGAAATTATTTTATGCCCCAACCTCGGGGTTAATTAAAAACAAGCGCCGGATACATATACATATGTACCCTTGCTACAAATGTGCAATATATTCCTAACCTCTTTTAATGTGCTTTAGACAATAGCTTAATTTAAGGCCAATTATTTCTATGGGTGCGATTTGGTAGCCGGATGATGATGAGATTCGTAAATGCTCGCATATTTTGCAACACTAAAAAGACTGTTTATTCGCAGCTCAATATTTGACAGATTATTGCTTGTACAGTGAAAACTCGCCTGGGTGGACAGCTTATTGTTGTCCGTCTCATGAAGGTTATTTGGGTGTAACCTGATTAATAATTGTTTGAGAGAAAATGTTCGCCTACGAGGGGTGTTTACTGTACCCACTCGAACTGCTCATTTGGGATCTATGACAATATCATAATACATATGTATGTATGTATATGTAAATGTCTGCGCGCTCCACTTAAATACTTTATGCGTGTTGACTTTTGTGGCTGGTGTTGGAAAACGATTATGCGCAGGGTTGGCAAAAAAAAAAAACACCGATTACTTATCGAGAGCAGCGAGTGCGGCACTTTCGCAAGAAAGAATTTAATAGCGGAAAGCAAAGAGCGCACAGCGCAGAGAAAGCTGCAAGGCAACAAAAACAACTAACAACAACAGCAACAACAACAACAGCAACAATAACGGCGGCCTAGCAAAGCATAAGTGCAATGGATCAATTACTTTGTGGGTTTTCTTCACACACACATACACTCACAGACAGACAGACAGCAAGCAGACAAGTGTAACTGTGTGTGTGTGTGTGTGCAAAAATGTCGGTCGGTCGTTGGCGGCGCTGTCTGTCGCCTGGCGGCGCTTAAAGATCGTCGCCGTTGTCAATTGCAGCCTTTCAAGCTGAGCTTTCGGCTAGTTTTTTTTTTTTTTTTTTTTTTTTGTTGCTGTGTTGATTACATGGAATGCCGTCTCGCCGGATTTAATGACTGTATGTTGCGTTGTAACGGTGCTTGTTTGCTTGCTTGCTTGTTTGCTATTTTTTTTTATCAATGGCAGCGACTGCAACTGCAAAGTGCAGCGAAAAAGTCATTAACAGCGCCAAATGGGAAAGGCGGTCTATGAATTCCATGGCTCATCTGTATGTTAGTTCCGTTCCGTTTTCGCCTGCAGATTTAAACAACTGTAAACTGCGGCGAAATCAATGAATCAGCAACAGCTGATTTCGCTAGAATACACGCCAGTGCTGAGAAAAAAAAAGAAGTAAATTCTATTTTAATAAATTACATTGTTTAAATATTTAATTTTATTTTGTTTAAAACTAAACATTAAATATTAAAACTATTTTTAAAAAAGAAGCCAAAAACAAGGCACCCCGCTGCTTTCAAATTTTTTCCGCTAACATAAAGAGCCAAAATTGACAAGGAAAAAAGCGAAAATAACTGCACTGACACACACACTCACACTCACACAAAAATGCACACAATCACAACAATGAGAAATGCAAAGAAACAACAAGCGAAATATTTTACAAGTATTGTTATTTTGGTTGATTTAATACCAAAAGTCAACCGGCATTTTTGCTGCGCAATTTACACACAGCGGCAGCGACGTCGACAGCGCTGCCAGCGGCTCAGCTGGTCAGGCGGCAATAACAACAACAAGGTTGACCGGCAAAAAGCTGAGCTTTCCCAATTGCGTCGTTGCGAAACACAACAAAACAAAGCCCCGCACACAGCAGCAGCAGCGAGCACAGTTGGCGAGCCATTGTGTGTGAGCAGCGCGCGGTTTGAGTGCAACTGCGCTTGGAGAGGCTGTCGTCATACGTCGCCGTCGTCGCCGCCCGCCCGCCCGCTTATTTATACATATTTCATTTTCTCGGTAATTTTTGTAACAAATGCAGCTAGAGACGGCGACTATGCTTTGTTTGTTGTTGTTTTTATATTATTTGGGTTAATTAAAACAGCTGTCTTCGGTGTGAAGTCACACACACAGACACGATAAAAAAATACAAAGCGGCGTGCGCTTTGTTGCTTTTACTGCTATTTATATGTAGGCATGAAATTCGATCAGCTGATCTACAGTTCGTGTGTGTGTGTATTTGAGGGTCAGCGACGCGCTGCTCTTTGCCGCTTTTGTTGTTGCATTGGAATCTGACAACAACTTTGCCGGCAAAGCAGCTCTAGCGGTTGTTGTTGTTGTTGTTGTTTGTTTCGTGCTTTCGTCGCATTGCTTTGCCAGCTGCTTCTTCTTCGCTCTATTCAAATTCAAATCGTTTTCGAACACACACACTTTCAACCTTTCTCGCGTGAGCTAAGTGTGCTACGTATAACAGTTTTTGTTCGTTCTTTCTTTTTCACTGTATGCTAATTTAATGTTTTCGTTGACCATGAGCTTTTGTTTGTGTGTTCTTGTTGTTGTCCGTTGGTCGGCTCAACGTTTTATTGACCCTTTGTAATGGAATTTTAATGAGGAGCTGAAAGCGCGAGTGGTGACAAAAAACAACAACAACAGCAATAACATTTGAGCTGGTCTGGCAACGCATTTTTCTTTGCTCGCCTGCCGCTATGCAACATAACGCAGAGCTAGGATTGCATTTGCCGTTATGCCTGGAATGTTGACCGACCGTTTTTAACAGTTGCCTTGAAACAGACAGAATTTGAGACTCGGCACAGCATAGCACGTGTTCGAAATGAATTGGGTTAGCGTAAACAAGCAGTAATTAAATAAAGTATATATAGAAACAAATACACACACACACACACATACACAACATGTCTATGTGTGAGTCAACCGTCAACCGGGCAAAAGCAGCTGCTCTGCAGCGGCGCCGGCGACTCGTTAAAAATTAGCTAAAAACGCAAAATACATTTGGCAGAAATAAAAAACAATAAAAAAGAAGCATGAAATGTTTATATTTAAATATATACTGTGAGCGCAGCCAGGCCCGACAGCTGTTTTGCACTGGCAACAAGGCTGGGCCACACACACACTCATACACACACACACTCGCACACACACAGTTGAGACCCCAACTGACCTCGCCTGGTGCCGCGCCGCGTAATCTCTCTGCCACGATTTACTTTCGATGACGGCATTTCTGCTAAATTTCAAACTGTGCCGCAAGATAGCTGTAAATGTAAAAAAAAATTGTATATTTAAAAATAGTGTTAAATTAATGCAGCCACCATGCCCAGCACACACTCTCGCTCTCCTTCTCTCTCTCTCTCGCTCCGGCTCTCGCTCTTCGCTGATGTTGTCACCCATTATCGTTTGCGGCGTGAGTGTGAGTGTGTAGAAAACACATGTTTGGCGCCCATTGTTGTGGGCGCGTACCAGCTGAGTGGGAAAGAGCGAGTGCGAGCGAACCAAGACCTGTGCGCTGGCATGTGGGTGTCCGTCTCTCTATGTGTGTGTGTGTGTGTGTGTATATATGTAAGGGTATACGTGCGCGAGCATCAATGCCGGCAGCGCTGTGGTAGCCGCAGCTGTTTTTTCGGCTTGCTCATAACTTTGATGCAAACATACACACATACATGTATGTATATATGTATATCTGTATGTTTTTTTGCCAAAAAGTTTTGCAAAAATGAGCCGAAGCTGCAACGTGTGCGGCCTTCTCAAATTCCGTTATGTTTGTAAATACATACATGCTCACATGTGCAAGTGTGTGTGTGTGTGTTTGTGTGTTGCTAATTTTAGCAAAAATTCGGCATGCAAAAGCTGAGAGCTATGAAGAATGCTAATGAACCGCAACCGCGCCGCAAAACACGCGCTTTTGTTTGCCAAAATGAAAAGAAGACCAAAGAAAAAAGAAGAAGCAGCAGCAGCAGCAGCAGCTGAAGAGACCCACAAAACAGCATCAAGAGCAACATAAACTACAATTTTAATGTCAGCTGACTTGTTTTCTTTGCCATGTTTCCCTTCCCTTGCCCCACCCCTCTACCCTTCAAGCAGAGCAATTTTAGCTCGCATCGCACACACACACACACACACAGACACTGCCGTTCGTTCGCACTCATACTCTTGCACTCGCACTCACACCTGTCGTTTGGCCGGCAGAGCGAATAGAGATAAGCAGCAGAGAACAAACACAGCGCTAATTGTTTGCCGCCAACAAAACGTGCGACGCAATAGAAGCGAAAAAGGCAAACGCAATAGCAAAAGCAAATGCAATTGTTGATAAGAGAAGCTAAACTAGGTTTTTCGAATGCATATTTCAGAAAATGTGCAACATATCAATAGATAAATGTCGATAAATCATACCCTGCAATCTACATAAATGTGCGTGTGTGTGTATATGTATATGTGTATGTATTCATTTATTTTGTCGTAATTCAAAGCAACTAACTTTGTCTTTTTTTGTTGTTGTTAGTTTTACTACAAGTTTCTATGTTGTAGGGGGCATGCGTGCGCCCGCACGTAGGCCACACAGCTGCCAAAGGGGGGGGGGAGGGGGTGGCGCATAGCTTTTATTTTCCATGCATTTGTGGTGGTTGCTTTTGGGTGGCCCGGGCGCGCCCACTTACTACTCACACACACACATGGACAAATACCGTAATTTTGTGCTTACACACAGAGAACTGACAACTCAGCTGATGACGAATCAGCAGTTGGCGCGCTCATTGCAAGTATTTGGCTATTTTTATGCATTTTATTCAATCAACAAACAAGCAACAACAACAACAACAACAAATTGTAGTGTAGGGCCGCAAGAAACAGAAACAGGGGCCGCCTCGTCGTCAGACGCGCCATTTATAGAAACGAAACGAAGCAGACAGCAAGCAGCGCAGCAGCAGCATCGAGTCAGCTGCTGCTGCTGCCGCTTTACATACACACGTTTCGTATTGCGCGAAAGAGAACGCGTCACTGGCACTTCCCATACGTATTGGAAGCAACTGGAAGCATTAAGAGAACGGCACACGTGTTTACGTTCACGCCTAATTCGGTGAGCGCCAGAGCGAGAGAGCAAGTGCAAGTGGCGTCGGCAAAAGCTTGAGTCGTCCACATGTTTTTTCGCTACAGCCGCTGCTCCGGCTGCTGCTGCCGCTGCAGTACCATTTCCGTTTCAAACGAAACGAAACGAGATGGCAACGAAACTTAACGAAGCCGCGCTCTCTTACTCTACCGCTCTCACAGACTGTCCGTGTGTGTGTGTATGTGTGTAAGAGAGCACAGCACGCTAGCAACATTTGTGACGATGGCTACGAAACGCCGGCGAATATTGAAAAACTTTTCGTATTGGAACTGTTGCTGCTGCTGCTTGCCTGCGCTTGGTTTGGTGGTGTGTTTTCGTAGCGGCCGTCACCACCCGTGTGTGTTGGAAAAAAGTACAGTCGCCGCAAAAACGCCGCTGCCTGCGCGCAGCCGTTTCTGCTGCTGCCGTTTCTGCTGCTTGTTGGTTGTCTGGTTGGTTGCTTGGTTTGTTGGTTGGTCGGTTGCTCGAACGCGTTGGCTGGGATTCTTGTTGGAACACAGCGACGAGTGTCTCGCGCGCGTTTGAGCGGCTTTTTGTTTACACTCACACCCATAGCCGCCTCTATACATGCATGTGTGTGCGTGTGTGTGTGTGTGTGTGCCCATTGTACAGCTGTGGCTTTAATTTTTTTTTGCGCCTGAGGCAATTTTTTTATGTAGCTTTTTGCCGGCATTTTCCGACTGCGTTGCAGATATGACGACGACATTTTCTTATTAGCCAAGGCCTCAGTTGCCGGTCTCCCTGCAGCTGCCATATGATGTGTGGCATTCCTTGCCAAACTTGGTCCAATAAGAAAGCGATAAGAAGTTTGTTTTAAAGCTAAAAGCTTTTCGATAGGGGTATTAAGCAGTTGGAAAACACGCCAATAAGAAAATTGCCAATAAGAAACATACTAAAGCACATTCTAGCATGTTGCTAAATAAAAATGTATTTCTAAAGCTTTCCAATTGGGTTTAAAGACAATAAAATATATTCCAATAAGTTTTTAGGCTTTGAAAAGCTTTCTGATTGGTTTCTAACATACCAAATCAATTGGAAAACCTTATTTTGAACATAATCAAAGTAGAAAAACCAATTTTAATTAGTTTGGTCTTAAGCAAAATGCATTTTGATTGATTTCTGGGTACTCTGTAAACAAATTTCAAAATGTATTCAAAATATTCTTAGAGTATAGTATCTATCTAATTGCAACACGTCTTAACTTTCGCCTAGTAAATTATGTGGCAGCGCACGCCTCTTGCTAATTCTAGCTGCTGCAGCTTTCCAATGCTAAGCAGCATTCTTCCAATATGTTTCCAATGCAATCCAACAACAACAATGCGCTCGCTAAAGTCAATGAACGGCCTTTGGGAGCAGCAATAGCAACAAAACTGTATAGAATAAATTAACATAGAAAAAAAGTACATGTTAAATGCGCTTTGTTTATTTTATTTATTTATATTTATAAAATATGCGCGCGACATTGCAATGTGCTGATTTTTATCACAGCCAAAGCTGAGAAAACTGTACTCAATCTTTGCCTCTCGCTCGCTCTCGCAGTCGCGCTCTCTATTTACTATGTGTGCCCAACATATCAAAACAACGTAACAGCCCAGACAGCTGTGCATTGAGCGAGAGAGCGAGAGAGAAGGGAGAGAGCAGCAGCAGCAGCTGTGTGTAGCCGGTGTCGTGCGCTAGTTGATGATGTCGCTGCTGTTGTTGTTGTTGTTGTTGTTGTAGTAGTGACCTCCGACAACAAGCGGCGACGTCCAGTAAAATCGTGAAACAAGTTTTATGGCTGCTGCAGCAGCAGCAGCAGCAACAACCACAGCAGAGATTTATTATTTTTTAATCGAAGCCAAAGCCAAAGCAAAAGCAAAAGAATTTCCACAAAGCTTCGCGCATTCCATTGCCATGATGCGGCGTCTGCAGCAAACGCTGCTCTGCAGCTGCTTGCATTCCTTGTGGGTGTTGCCAGACTTTTTTTTATGTTTATTTTGCTTTTTTTGTTGTTGTTTTGTTTTTTTTTGATGCATTTCGCCTACGCAGTTGGCTGCTTTCTATGCCAGTTTTCACCGTTATGCGTGTGGCCCACGCACATTTGTGAAACAAGCGAAAAAAATGCGCATCAACAGCTTTTGCATGCGCTCTTAAACGCACACAAATGCAGCTATGCTGAGTACTAAATGCGTGTGTGTGTGTGTGTGTGTGTGTGTGTGTGTGCGTTTGGTTGTGCTGAGAACGCGCGCATTTTGAAGGACACAAGTTCCTTCACCTTTTGGGCAAGTCACAACACAACACAACAGAACAGAACAGAACAGAACACAGCATAACATAACGAAGAAAACAACAACTACATACCTCAACGGGCTTACTACACTATTTACTATAAGCAAGCGCTTCCACAACCAATGCAAATTCCAGCACGGTAGCAACAACAACAACAGCAACAACAACACTTATATACATAGATATTTGTGTGTTTGTATGCGTGCATTCATTTGCGGTAATTATCAAAGCTCACGCTCTCTCTCTATCTCTCTCCCGCTGTCGCTCTTCGGCAATTATGCTGTGCTGCTTCGCTCTGCGGCGTCTTGTGAATGAGTTTCATTGTAAACAGCGCAGTCTACGTTGCTGTTGCTGTTGTTGTTGCTGTTGTTGGTGTGTGTAGAATGTGCATGCGGATTTATGCCTGTGTGTGTGTGTGTGTGTGTGTGTAATTACGTTTACACGATGCACAAAATTGAGATATCAACGAATTTTGCAAATGTTTCAATTATTTACATTTTAGTTGCTGAAAAAGTAGTTGAAATTGGCAAAAACGTTTATTTTTAATTTAATAATGTACAATGATTTCTAAAGATCAATTTGAGTGGATTTTTGAAAAGCTATATATTCGAAGGTTTTTCAAAATTGTAGGATAATATGAATCAGAATATCAGTCAGTCTGTCAGTCCATCTGTCAATCAGTCAGTCTATATGAAGCTATTATCAGTCAGTCTGTCAGCCCATTAAACAATCAGTCAGTCAATCTGTTATCAATCACTCTGTCATTCCATTAATCAATCAGTCAACAAGAACCATTATTAGTCAGTCTGTCTGTCATTAATCAGTCACTTTGTCAGTCCATTAATCAATCAATCAGTCAGTCAGTTGATCAATCAGTCAGTCAACCATGAACCATTATCAGTCAGTCCATCAATCAATCAGACAGTCGATATGAACTATTATCAGTCAGTTTGTGAGTTCATCAATCAATCAGTCAGTCAACAAGAACAATTATCAGTCAGTAAGTCTGTCATCAATTAATCAATCAGTCAGTCAATATAGACCATGAGCAATCAGTCAGTCAGTCAATCAATCAGTCAGTCAATCTATCAATCAGTCAGTCAGCAAGAACCATCCAATGATTGAGATTGAAGTAATATTAAATAAAATATTAAGAAACTAGAATAATAATTACATTTTATGTTATGTTATGTTATGTTAAATGTTAAATGTGTCGTAACATAAAAATGTTAATGTGCTTCTGTTGCTCTTTGCAGGCTGCCATATTGCAACAGACCTTCCAATATATTGTGGAGCTGGAGAACCAGAAGACACAGCTGCTGACCCAGAACAGCGAACTGAAGCGACAGGTGGGCGAGCACGAGGCCAACGGAGGAGGAGGAGGAGGGGGAGGAGGGGGAGGAGGAGGCGCCTCGGGCGACAATTACAACAACAGCAATGCGAACGAGACAAACGGAGGCGGAGGAGGCGGGGCGAGTGCGGTGGCCATCAAGAAGCGCAAGCTGACGGACAACGTGATCAACATGCAGACGATTAGCGACAGCTCCGACGAGGGACTCGGCTCCATGTCACCGGAGCCCATGACTCTGCTCTCCGCGGGCGGCGGAGGCGGGGCAGCAGCAGCAGCGGCAGGCAGCAGCAGCAGCCGGCGCCAAGTTGAACAATGCGAGCATAATTGCGGCCAAGGAGCTGCTGGAGATGAAGAAGCAGCTGGAGAAGGAGCGCAGCCTGCGGCGGCTGCTCGAGGACGAGCTGCAGATGATCAAGCGGCAGCTCTACAGCGTCGCAACAGCGCCGCCGGGCACCGCAGTCGCCGCAGCGGCAGCGAACAGCAGCAGCGCTGGCAGCGGCAGCGGCGGCGCCTACATTCCACGCGAGGTGATCGAGCACACGGACAACTTTGTGCGCGCCGAGGAGCTGGAGGAGCTCGGTGGCACCGTCTCCTATGTGGAAATCGATGAGATGACCGGCCAGCAGCAGGTTGTGGTCTGTTCGAGCATCGAGGAGCTCGAATCGGATGCGGCAGCGGAAATCATCAGTGAGGATCAGGTGCACGAGGAGGTGATATTGTCGTCGAACAACAGCTCGACGGAGTCGGAGAACGAGGTGAACGTGAATGCCATTGCCAAAGCCTATGCCGAGGGCATGAGCACGCCCATTCTGCAGGCGGCGATCAAGGCGACGCCCAAGGTCGAGGTGGAGCGCATCAATATCAACGAGAAGATACAGGTCAAGGTCAAGACGGAGAAGCTCCTCGATCAGCCGACGACAACGACAACGACCGTATTTACACGCTCCCGCCAGAACCTCGAGACGATTGTCGAGGCCATCCGGCACCTGGAGGGCGATCACCTGTTCGCCGACGGCGGCGACCAGCAGCACAAGCTGCAGCAGCACTATCAGCAGCCGTCGCAGTCGCAGCAGCAGTCGCAGTCGCAGCATCATCCGCAGCAGCAGCATCCGCATCATTCGCAGCAGCAGCATCATTCGCATCATTCGCAGCTGGAGCTGCATCCGCAGCAGTCGCATCATCAGATCATCAGCACAACTGTCGCCGCCGGCTATCGGCTGGCGCAGGATGCGCCGCTCGCCTTGACCACCACGGGCAAGCAACATGCGGCGCTGGCCGAGCTGCGTCCGTTCCTGCAGCTCAAGGGCAACAAGCAGGTGATCATTACCGCCGCCAAGTCTGCCAAGGATGTGGGCGGCGGCGGCACTGTTAGCAGCGTCACGCCCACAGCGATATATAAGGTGCAGACCAGCGGGGCGGCGGCGGCGGGAGCAGGAGTTGGAGTGAGTCACCATCAGCCGGTGACCATCACAACGTCGCTCAAGCAATGTCGTCCCGGCGTCATTGTCGCCAAGCAGCTGCCGTCCTCCTGATTGCCCAACAACAGCAGCAGCAAGAATAACAGCAACATTAACAGCAACATTAACAGCAGCAGCAGCAGCAGTATTAAAGGCGCGCGCAATAACATAACTGTAACAGCAGCAGCAGCAGCAGCAACTCCTAAACGGCGCAGCTATGTTAAGCAACAGCAGCCGCAACAGCTGCAGGTGCGCTTTAACAGCGCTCAATAGAGCTTGCGCGCTGTTAACACAGATCTTGCGCCCTGCTCTGTTAAGCTGCTGCTAAAAACAAAACAAAAAAAAAACACAAATTAACGGCAATTGTATAAAATTAGTAAAAGCAAAAACGAAAAGAATTTTGTGCAGTCGAGAACTCGTAATTAATTGATTATTTTGTGTTTAAAACCAAAACATTTTTCCATTTGCAAAAAGAATACCACAAAAACTCACTTTAAATAGCCACTGTAATTAAAAAGCAACAACAACAATTTGTTCATTTATTGTTTAAGTCAATGTGTGAGAAACAAAACAAAACGAAAGAAAACTACAACAGGCAGTAACAACAAAACAGAGTACAAAAAACAAAATAGACATAAAATTTTATGATTTTCTGTTTATTACAACACACACACACACACACACACACACATACACACATACAAACACCTAAAGAGAAAATATAAAAATACAGCAAATTAAGCAAAATTAAAAATGTATTCAATAAGCAACAAAAACGAAAAAATATATATACAAATATATATAAACAAAAAAACAAAAAAAAAAACGGTACATGCTATATAGAAATACATATGTGTATGTATAATATATATAATGAGCATGTTGAACTCTATAAAAACCATCGCATTAATTTTTACATTTTTAAATTATTTTCTATTATTTAATTAATTTTAAATTTACACACACACACACACACACAAACACATACAAAAAAAAACCAACTTAATTGTATTTTTTCCTTTTGCCCAAAACAAAAAAACTAAAAGAGACTAAACGAAAATGCGAAAAAATTTTGGAATGGAACTTATCGAGTTTTTGTTGATTGTATAATCTAATTATAAGAGAGCGCGTGGTAAGAAGTGAGAGGATCGTTTATTATATAAACTACACACATACATATAAATATATATATATATTTACATATATATGTATTTATATATATATATATATATTTATATATATACTTTATAAATACATGCAAAGTACATACATACGACATAAGCTAACGCAACATTACATAATATTACTACTAAATACGAGTACATTAAACATATATATATATATATATAAATCCATAAATACACACACATATACATACATAGATATATATGTATGTCAAGTAAATAAATATGCTTTAGTACATAAGTGCAAGCAGCAGAGTTGAAAGTTTCAAAGTATAGAAGAGAAGAGAGGCCGCTGCAACCGCAGCTCAGAAGAAGAAGAAGAAGAAGAAAAAAACAATGAACGCCCCATGCATGTGTGAGTGTGTGTGCGTGTGTGTGTGAGTGGCTGGCGCGCTTAGACGACAAGAGAGAGTGTAGATTGCCTGCAGCTCTCTGCTTAGCCGCTGGAACGCTGCGCGCACGCAGAGCAATCAGCTTTTGTCCGGCCCCAAGACACCAAGTGTCTACGCGTGGCGGCGGCAGCAGCAGCTAGCTCTGCTCTGCTCTGCAGCGCAGCGTAGCAACGGCTTTGGCCAACCCCCACCACCCACAACGGAGAGAGAGTTTGAGAATGATGGAGAGAGCGGCGCTCCACCCATACACATATAACACATCCACACACGATGCACGCGCGCACACACACGCGCTCACACACATTTGCACATGCATCGGGCATTTTGGCAATTGAAGAGCGCGGCCGTTAGATTTACAGCTAAACAACAGCAAGAACAGCAGCAGCAGCAACTACAGCAACAACCACATGTTTATGCATTATATAAGCCAGATCATACATACAAACAACATATTACTACGTACATTCATGCTCTATATAAACAACAAACAAAATACATTAAATAATTAAAAAAAAAAAACAAAAAAAATACGAAAATAACAAAAAAATTATGTCAAATAAATGGTTTTTCCTTTTCCCCTCAAAGAAATGCAATTTGTGCTTTTAATTAACCAATTGGGAAGTCCAAAAAATAAACTATATTAACATATATTTAGCTAAGTATTGGATATATTTGGACTCTTTGGGTCAAGAAAATCTTTTAATTACTTTTTTTTGTGGAAACGGGATCGTAGAATACCTTTAATCCTTACAAAATATCACTTGCAGGTAATGTGGATATTTCTATTTTAATTATCGATAACGTACATCATAATAGATGTAT
>JAWNPB010000226.1:275000-432500 GCA_035045355.1 Drosophila lacicola
CATCCACTAAAAATTGGGCAGTACATCTAAATATGGCAAGACAGAGGAAACCATTTTCAAGGCTTACCATTGTAACGCACCGCACGCACAGCTCCCTGGTTGCAGTCGATGGTTTTGCTGCAGTTAAAGTCAAGAAAAGCCGGCATTTGTTTATATTTACGAAATGCACGAAACTTAGAGATGCGCATTCAGCGAGTATCGCCTGCAAATGTCACTAGTTGCAATCGATGATCGTAATTGAACGATGATCGTATCACGACGCGAGCACGACACATCGCCAACGCAGCACGCATGACTTATCGATAAATAAATATTTTCACATTCAGAAGCGGAGCTTGCGAAATTATCAAATAGTGTATTTAATAATATAAATTGGTATATATATGAGCAGTGTTTTATAATTGCGTGACATTGAAAAGTGCGCCCACCAATTGTTATTCGCAGTCACGGTCACGGTCCTTTTTGAGCAGTTCTAGTCAGTGCCGGTGGCAACGCTGAAACAGTGCTAGCAAATGCGCACGGGTCAAATAAAATGTGGCCTAAAAATGGCAAAACGCGTCGGACTGGCCAAAGCAGAATGCCAACAATAATAAAGCAGCGGCAACAACAAAACAGTCGACGCAACACACGGGTTTTTTCCGCAACAAACAAATCAAATAAATGTTAAAAGAATCAACAAAAATTGTGTTAAATTCGTGCAAAAAATATATTGTTGTTACTGCAATTAAATCAAAGTTAAAGAAACGACGTAAATTTTTTGGCATACGCAGCAAGCACGTGTGTTGGCGGGGGGAGGTGAGGCGCGCTTTTTTGGATGCTACGCAATAAGGCAACGCTACGCAATTTCAGCTGCTGCTGCTGCTGCGGCCGCTGCTGCTACGCACCTGCCAAAACCGAAGCGCTGCTGCGGCCGCTGTCGCTGTCGCTGCTGCTGACGTGTGCAAACGAGTGCGAAGCGACGACAGGATATTTAACGGCAAAAACAAAAACAACAACAGAAACAAACTGCACGACAAAATTAACGAAGTGTCAGTGCAATTGAACGACACGACGCACGCATACACACACATACAGCAATAAAAAGCTAACGAAAAGACAAATTGCTGTAAAAAAAAAAAATGCAGCGCCACGGAGAGCGCAGCAGATTGCATAAAAATCCTGCTCAAGAATAAGTGCACACACACACACGCACACACACACACTAATAGAGAGCCGCACATAGAAGCGCGACAAAGCAAAACAAGAAGAAAAAAATAAGTCAGAAAAAAAGGGCAAACACAGTGCGCACAAACAAGGTGGAAAGTAAAAAAGTTGTTTGTCAACTTGTTGGCGTCCATTGCACACACACACACACACACACAAACATTCCCCGCCAAACACCCGCGCAGCGCCCCTCAAATGTTGCAGCAACAAAGTGTCTGGCTGTACTGCTACTGCTACCAAGTGGAAATGCAAGTCCAGTGTGCATGCAACAGCGCCTGCGGCCAGTGCTAAGCAACAGCAGCAGCGCAGCAACAAGAAGAAGCAGCAGCAGCAGCAGCAGCAGCAGTAGAAACCAACAGCAGCAGCAGCAGCAGCAGAGAAGTGTGCAAATCCTTTTGCAGCGATGTCAACGGTAACTCGCAGCGCCAGCGCCAGCCCCTGCATGGCCCTCAATGGCATCATCGACGCGAGCCTCTTTCCCCTCAAGTCCACATCGGATGTGGTCAATCTCTTTCGGCGCGCCCTCACCAGCCCCATTGAGCCGGACCTGACGCTTCTCTCAATTGTCGTCGGCTACATTGAGCTGTCGCTGACCACGGGCGAGGCGGCCCAAGCGGCGCAGGCAGCCCAAGCGGCTCTAGGTGAGTGTTGACAGCCTCCCCTCCCCCTACCCCCGCCCTACCTCGCACCCCTTACCGCTTAATTCCGAAAATTGCTTCCTAATATTTGAGGGATTTTTTTTAAATTTAAAATTGCATATTAAAATGAGTGTTGACAACTTCTTCTTCCCTCCCTTACCCGTTAGTTCCCAATATGAGTTCCTACTCTTAAAAAGTTTTTTTTTTAATTTTTAATTTAAAATTGCATCATAAAATACTTTTAAAATGTTTAGAATTCCCTCCCTCTCTCTTCCACATCAACTCCGAAAATTGATTCCTTCTATTTTAAAATTTTTTTTTAATTTAAAATTGCATTATAAAATATTTTTAAAATGTTTATAATATTTGAAACTGGTTCCTAATATTTGAAATATTTGTTTATTACTTTTATTTTTCATCATAAAATGAGTGTTGAAAATTAATCCTTCCCCCTCTCTCCCTCACTTTCACATCAACTCCGAAAATTGGTTCATACTATTTAAAAATTTTTTTTTACTCTTTTATTTAAATTGCATCAAAAAATATTTAAAAATTTTTTTCAATTACTACAAAAAATATTTTTCTAATTTTTATTGAGAAGTATTAACAAAAAATATAAATTTTTGAATTTGAAAAGTTTTGAAATTTGGGTAATATTAAATTTTCTTCCAATTATTCCATTTATGAAACATAATCAATATTTTATTCCATATTTTCAATCTAAATTCTAAAAGTGCTTGTCAAACTGTGTTTTATTCAGTGTTAGTAAATGTCAAAGAAAATTTTAATTTAATTTACTTTTATTTTCGAAAGTTTTTTTTTATGTTTTTATTTAGTTAGCAATAAAAGTTTCTTGATTTGTGAAAAAATTTGTGAAATTAGGAATATTTCTATAAGCCGGGATAGATACAGTGAAAACTCGTCGAAACGGCTTCAGTTTTTGTATTCTAGAGAGGTCGCATTTTTTTAAAATATGTTTGAGTAATTTTCTATAATTTTCCTACTGTTTTTTTCTGTAACTGAAAAAGTCAAAGTCAAAGATTGGCAATAGTGAAGTTGTTCAGCCAGAGGAGTCTTCACTGTATTCCGAAGATTTAAAAATTGCGCCAAAATGTTTTAGCATACTTTTTAGAGTACATATTAATAAGTATTTCACGTCGATTTCGGATAAGCTAAAAGCGTGTGAATCTGGAATGCGGAACACGCCGCGCTGCTGTCTATTTATTTTGATTGTTTTGATTTGATAGCGCAATAATCGCTTTTTTCCCCCGATTCGAAATTAGGTGGCGGCAGTGACGTCATCATGGGCAACAGCGTGCCCTTTCCGGTGGTGACGCACGACCTGATTGCCGGACTGTATAAGAAATTCCAGACGATATTGTCGGTGGTGGACAAACCGAAGCCGCATCGCCAGGCGACGCGCGAGATCATCAAGAAGGTGTCGGACGTCATCTGGAATTCGCTGATAAGGAGCAGCTACAAGGATCGCGCCCATCTGCAGAACCTCTACAGCTATTTATCGGGCAACAAGTTGGACTGCTTTGGCGTTGCGCTGGCCACAACCGCCGGCTGTCAGCTTCTGGGCTATCGCGATGTCCGGCTGGCCATATCGGAGGATCACGCCTGGGTGGTGTTCGGCCAGAAGCATGTGGAGAGCATCGAGGTCACTTGGCACGGCAAGGGCAGCGAGGATAAGCGCGGCCAGGACATTGGCGCCGGCATCGAATCCGGCTCGTGGCTCTATCTGGGCGGCCTGGCCGTCGTTTGTGAGCGCGGCATGGAGGTGGCCGCCATCTGTGTCGCCCTCAACATCTCCCTCAGCGCGAACAGCGATTGCGTCGAGGTCGCCGAGCTGCAGCAGCAGCTGCTCTGGCTGCTCTACGATTTGGGCCATCTGAAGCGTTATCCCATGGCGCTGGGCCTGCTCGGCGAGCTGGAGGAGATTCATCGCACGCATCGCAGCATTAGCTGCGAGCAGCTGTTCCGCGAGGCCATCGAATCTGCGCGCAATTATTACCACAACCATCATGTCTATCCGCACATCTTTCAGGGCAACTACTACAATCGGCTGCTCAAGTATCGCGAGGCGTTCGCCGCCTGGGCCAATGCGGCGGATGTGATCCGACTGTATACGTATCAGTGCCGCGACGACGAGGAGATCTACAAGGAGCTGCTGGACATTGCCAACGAGCTGATACCCTATGTCATGAAAACGGAAAGTTCCGGCCATTCGGCGCGCAGCATTCTCCGCGACGCGGAAGTCTTTGCCAATCTGTTGCGCTTCTATGACGGCATCTGCCAGTGGGAGGAGGACAGCCTGACGCCCATTCTGCACATCGGCTGGGCCAAGCCGCTGGTCACCAACATTACCAAATTCGACTATGATATACGCTCCCAGGTCGTTATCAAGCTGCCCGAGGATCTGGAGGCCGAACAGGCTGCCGCTTTGGAGGCTAAAAAGGCAGCGGCAGCTGCCGAGGCGTCGCTCCATTTGGAGGGCAACAACAACAACAACAACACGCTTGCCAAAAAGGATGAGGTAAGATGCAGTTGCTCGGATCTACATATTATTGATTGCATGTCATAAAGGAAGCTGGCCTTAAGATTCATGTACTATCATATCATACTATCATATCATGCATGTATTATAGATATTCAATTGATGTTGGATACCCATTGAATATGGAAAAATAGGGTATAATGTTTATATGGAGATGCATGTAACAGGCAGAAGGAAGCAGCTTCGATGCCATAAAGTATATATACTCTTGATCAGGAGATCAGCTGAGTGGATCTAATCATGTCCGTCTACCTGGCTGACCAAGCTCACAGCTTGGAATGCACAATATATATATTTTCGTAATCAGGCATAAAACGTTTATCATTTTTGTCGATTTCTAACCTCATTTTTATTATATCGATATATGTATATCGATTCGGACACATGTTTTTTAAGAGGTAGACTCACCAAACTTGGTATTTAGGCTTTCCTATTGATCGGTATATAAACACCGAAGCTATGAAAGAATACACAATACACAAAAAGAATGAAGACGAGAAAGAAGGGCTATCTTCGGCATGCTGAAGATTTAATACCCTTGCAGACCCAACCTGTAAATAATACTCATAATGCTGGGCCCGTATCTAAGAAGCGTAGGACAAATAGTTAATGCCGACTATGGTGAAGATATCTAGAAGAGCAAAAAAGTTTTCCATATAACAACTTAAGTTTCGGCCGATCGTTCCTATGGCAGCTATATGATATAGTGATTCGATGTAAATAAGATTTTCGTTAAATGGAAGGAGCATAGTGAAACTTATAAGTGCCGCGTTTGTTCAAGATAAACAAAAAAAAACAAAAAAGTTGTTCATACAACAACTAAATTTTCGGTGGATCGTTCCTATGGCAGCTATATGATATAGTGATTCGATGTAAATAGGATTTTGCATATATATGAGACGCAGAGTAAAACTAATAAATGCCAATTTTGGTCAAGATATCTTGATGAACAAAAAAGTTTTTTATAGAAGAACCTACTTTTCGACGGATCGTTCCTAAGGCAGCTATATGATATAGATGTCCGATGTAAATAAGATTTTCGTTAAATGGAAGGAGCATAGTGAAACTGATAAGTGCCGCGTTTGGTCAAGATATCTTGAAAAACAAAAAAGTTTTCCATATAACAACTAAATTTTCGTTCGATCGTTCCTATGGCAGCTATATGATATAGTGATCCGATATTAATAGGATTTTGCATATATATGAGACGCATAGTAAAACTAATAAATGCCAAGTTTGGTCAAGATATTTTGATGAACAAAAAAGTTGTTCATACAACAACTAAATTTTCGGTGGATCGTTCCTATGGCAGCTATATGATATAGTTTTCCGATCCAGCCGGCTCCGACTTATTTATGAAGAGCAACAGAAAGAGGGACACCTGCAAAGTTTCATGCCGATAGCTATACAACTGAAAGACTTTATCAACTTTATCATGGCCTTATCAACTCGGCTCCTGATGCTGATTAGGAATATATACATATATAGAGAACGAGAGATGTCTTCTTCTATGCGTTACAGGACTTTCACTATATAAATAAGTGTGAACGTAGCTAATATACCTATTAAACCCCATTGACAGAAACCCAAATCGGAGCTGCCGACAACTTTGGCGGATTTGACGGCCGCCTGCGGCGAGAAGATACTGAATCCAGATTTTTTGCTGCAGGGCGGCGGACAGCCGTTCGCTGACCAAAAGCAACAAGCGGCTGCAGCCGAGCAAACAACGTCCAGCGATGTCTCGCACAACAACAACAACAACAACATTAACACAAGCAGCAGCAGCAGCAAGGAGGCTGACAAGGAGGCTACAACAACAACAACGAGCAACGGCGGCGGCAACTTGGCGCAATCGCCGCCCAACGAGCAGTCGCAGTCGCAGCACAAAGAAGCTAAATTGGAGGTGGACAGCAAGCAGCCAGCCGCTGTCGATGATTACGATCCGTTTGAGATAATGCTAAAACGTCCGGTCATTACGCTCTATAGCCAGAAAATGAAGGGCCTCAAGGATCTGCTGCTGGCCGAGAAGCTCAACACGCACGCCATCTCGCTGCAGGTGACCGCACAGTCGGTGGCATCGCGCAAGGTGCGCGGCGGCGCCGACAGTCGACAGCCGGCTACCATATCGGCTACCATAACGGCGATTGCCTCGACAGACGGCGGAGGTGTTGGAGGAGGTGCGGGTGCAGCTGGTGCTGGCAGCGCGACGAGTGCCACGTCGTCGACAGATTCGATTGCACCGTCGCGGCCGAAGCGTACCAGACGCGAGTAACGAGTAAAAACAAAAACAAAAACCTATTGAAGGAACCTGTAGTAATTTGTTGTTTGTAATTATTATATATTTATGTGTATGTAATATCGTATATTGTAAAGTTGGCTTCAAACCAGCAACGAGTAAAACACTCGCTGCAATCGATGTCAGCGAGTGTTTACCCCAACTGCGAATTGTTTACTCGTTGTGGCTAAGAGCATGTATTATAAAATGTGCTTTAAACCAGCGACGAGTAAAACACTCGCTACAATCGATGTCAGCGAGTGTTTACCCCAACTGCGAATTGTTTACTCGTTGTGGCTAAGAGCATGTATTATAAAATGTGCTTTAAAACAGCAACGAGTAAAACACTCGCTACAATCGATGCCAGCGAGTGTTTACCCCAACTGCGAATTGTTGACTCGTTATGGCTTAAGGTATATATTGTCAAATGTGCTTTAAAACAGCAACGAGTAAAACACTCGCTACAATCGATGTCAGCGAGTGTTTACCCCAACTGCGAATTGTTGACTCGTTGCGGGTTGTCAGCGACTTTTAACTGTCTGTGTGTATTCGTGCATTCGTTTGACACACGCGATAATATTAATCCATGATTATTATGCATATATATATGCACTATCAATATTTTCGATGTTCGATGTGTATTTATGTAGTTTGTAAGCGCGAAACAAAACCGTTAGAGAACGCTTAGCGTTTTAAAAAGAGACACACACACACCTACACACACACACACACACACACACACATAGCTCTCAACTATATTTATAAAGGTTCGCACATGGCGAGTTAAGCTCAAAAAAAAGTAGCGATTGAAAGTAAGCGAGTTGATTTGTGCTAGAACGTTTAACGTATTGTGAAACCTGTTAAAATAATTAATTTTTTTTCACTCTCGTATTTATTAATGCAACCTCCCGAGAAAACCTTGTTTTTGCTTAAGCTCAATCGTAACTTTATTGGTGCTCTTCTTAAGAGAAAAAAAAAAAAAAAAAAAAACAAACAATTGAAATATGTATAAAATGGAAATAACGTGACTTGATGCATTTTATGAGGCTAAGCTGTTTAATTTAATTTACAGATTCTATGCATATGCATGTTTGTAGTTTTATTCAACCAAAACAGATCTGAAATCAAAACACAACATAAAAACATTTTTGAACGCAACAGAAAACATATTTAACACTTCCTCTCTATATGTGATAAACTGTTTTTTCTAGAAAGCTTTCAAATACTATATGTACTAGATACGTATTTAATCATACACACACACACACACACACATATATATATATTTATCAACTTAAACACTAACTAACACACACGAGGGCCGTGCAACTTAAGGGACGAGGGACGCGGCATGCACTTTTTAAATACTTGATCAAAAATACCAGCACCAGCTATTATTTTTTGAAAACTTTCGAAAAGCAGCACATTAGTATTAAAAAAAAAAGAAAATTATATATGTTATTTGAAATATCCTGTAATCAGTTATGCGCAGTCGTAGGACATGACATTTTCTAAAGAGGTCAGAGCGTGAAGTTTTCAAGCAAAATGGAGCTTAAAAAAACAAATTGTTAAATGATGATAATAATAATTGCATTTTTATTTGTGCGTTGTGCGTCTGTGATGAATAATGTATAGAGCAGAAACAGAATGAAGAAGAGCGTTGAAGCCCATTTAAAAATTATAAATCCAAAACAAACACAAATCGAACAATTAGTTCAAAATGGTATAAACAATATTCAATATGTATGGTGTTTTATTCCTTTATAAAAAGTAGCATATTTAAACAGAAATAAATCTATATTAATACATCTGTAGATATATTTTGGCATACAAAATTTATAAAATAAGCTGAAAACCAAAAAAAAAAACAACAAAAATATCAAAAGAAAAGCAACAGTTTTGGCAAGCGAAAATCCAACTAAAACAAAAAATAGCCTATGCAACAAAAGAAAATTGCAATAAATCAAAAGCATACAGCAAACTATTTATTATAAATGTTAACGTTACGTACATTTCAACTGCTCAATAACCCTATTAGCTTGAAATACAAATAGCCACAAGTCAAAATGTTAAATAAAAACTAAATAAATAAAATGCCTAATTCAAAAAGCAGCCAAAGAGCGCGCGCAATTCGATTAGACAATCTGGCAGCGCTGTGCGTGTAGTGCCGGCAAGCATGACGATTGCCAGCATTGCTCAACACTAATGTATCGATATATCGTATTGTATGGACATCTCTAGACAAATGACTCGGCATCATTTCGGCTAAGCGTCAAATTGTCAGAGAGGCAAAAATTGTTTAACAATTAAAATTCAGCTTTAAGCCACAAACACACACATTCGAAAAATGTCTGCGCCCGATAAAGAGAAGGATAAAGATAAGGAGGAGACGAATCAAAAAAGCGAAGACCTGGGTCTGCTCGAGGAGGACGACGAGTTCGAAGAGTTTCCCGCTGAAGGTGACAATTTCATTTTAATTTTCGCTTAGAAATTGGCATTTGACAGGCCTTTTGCGTTTGCAGATTTTCGCGTAGCCGACGACGTGGAGGAGCCCAACGTGTGGGAGGACAATTGGGACGACGACAACGTGGAGGATGACTTCAGCCAGCAGCTGAAGGCCCATTTGGAGAGCAAGAAAATGGATACATGATTCGGCCCGCGTTCGTACCTAACCACAAAATGAGCGTAAACAGTTAAAACTTTAGAAATAAACAATGGATATATTAAGTCTACATTGTGCGTTCGCTAAGAATTTTAGTGAAAACTAGTTTGATGTGTTCGGCCGTACGCTGCTCCTCCACGATTTGTTCCTGCAGCGTAATCTTGCCCTGCTCCAGCTCCTCCACAGTCTCCGTTTGCTGGTTAATTTCTGCTTCCAGTTCGGCAATCTTCTGCTTCGGCGTGAGCGCATCCTGCTCGTATTGCAGCTTGAGGGCTTTCAGCTCTTGCTCACACTGCTCGAGTTGTTGTTTCTGCTTCTCCTTTATGGCCAGCAAACCCTGATGCTTGGACATCAACGCAGCATGCTTCTTTTCGATGCGTTCCTTGCGCTTGAGCAGTTCCTTGTACTCGTTGAGCACCTCAGGCGGCAGTATCTGCATGGTCTTCTCAATATCGTCGTTTAGCAGCTGATTAGTTTCAATCTCAACGCGTCGCTCCTTGTAGAGCTCCTCCTGCTTTGACATTTCCAATTGGCAGCTCATTATACGGGCAACTATCGACGCGTTCTGCCTGTTTGGGTGAAATAATTCATAGTTCAATTAGCGAGGATCAGGAAAGCTAGTGCCACGAATCGAACATCCTCCCTCCAGGCAGGAAGTTGGTTCGAGTCGAAGGATTTGCACACCTGCTTCTTATTACTTATAAGTTCACTTACGCTTCCACTTCCGCCACTTCGCTGTCCTGGACCAGCAGCTGCTTAAATTGCTGCACTTCGTTGCTGATTTCCGTCAGCTGCTCCTCCTGCAGAGCAAAATCAGCCTGCTTCTGTCTCAAGATTCTGGACTGCTCGTGCAGCTCCGCCTCCGCCTTGGGCAGCTGCTCGCGCAGCCTGGCTATGTTGGCCTGCGCCTTGCCCATGTCAATCTTGATCTGGGCCGCTGTCTGTTTGCTCTGCTCCAGTTCGTTGCGCTTGGCCGTGATGGCGGCGATTAGGGCCTGCCGCTCCTTGTGCTGCTCGACAATGGGCGATAGGAGCTCCTTTTTGTGCATCTTGTAGAAGCATCTGTAATTGAAGAGCACGTCCAGGGTGCTCGAGGTCTTCTTGGCCGCTGCAATTGTTAAATGTGTGTATTTAATTATTGTTGCTTTAATTTCTAGACATGCTTTATGCATACTTGGCTCGATTATGTCCATGTAGGTGAACATTTTGCCGGGAAAAGATATTTGCACAATGCGCTCCACTTGCCGGGACAGCTTGCTCAGGAACAGGCGCTTCTCTCTGGACGTATCCTTGGCCTCGTTCTCGATATTATACGGCGGCTCAATGCGAAATCCAAACGAACGCAAATAGTGTATCAGGACCTTGGTGAGAAATGCCTCTGTCGGATGCGATACCTCGTTGAGGCGCACATTCAGCTCGGGAAACAGCGAATTGGCCGTCGCGCAGATCAGCTCCAAGGCTTCGTTATTGTTATTCATAATTGCCTCAAATTTTATTTACTTCGATTGACTTTTCCGCAAACGCGTTAATTTGCCGCTTTAAATTGACTCTGGCTTCGATAAGGTAACAATGTTTAGCCGATATATCGATAGGCATTTATTGCAATACTTTTGAGTGTTGTAAAAGACTTGTAAGCGTCAGCTGCTGGATTAACGGTTTTTGAAGTGCAGTTACCTTAGAAACGACGCGTGGTTTTATTTTGTGTGAAAAGTAATGTGAAAAGTTAAAAATGACATCCTCCAGCGCTGTGGAAGACGAACGGCTAACCGATTCGGATTTATCCGATGATGAGGGTAATTATTAACATTAACACTTTACGCTGGTAATCACGTTGATTATCCCACACAGAGCACAAGGTGGAGGTAAAGCAGGAGGAGATTCGTCCGCCAACGCCGCGTCCAACATATACTGATGAAGATCTAAATCAATTGCTTGAGTCCATACAACGCATGACCACGCTGTACTCGCTGAATCAACAGGATTGGCATGAGGAATCGCTGGATAATATACGCCGCTGGCTGCTCGAGGTCAATGAGCCCTTGCTGACCATTTTCTATGCGAACAATACCATCAACGCTTATCTGGGCTTTCCCACCAAGCTGGTGGATGACATAAGCTATTTTTTTCGCGGCGAGCCCAACGAGATATTCACCGTCGATGGCTTCCACGACGAGATTCACTTTGGCACCATACACAGCGATGTCGATGGCTGTTGGATGCGTTTGCTGGAGCGCTTCTATGCGCCCATCTTTCGCAACTACAAAGACTGGAACCAGACGGTGCGCGCCCGCTTCTGCGCCAGCCTCGACAAGCTGTTGGCCTTTCTGTTCGCCATGAACTCGAAGTTGGGCGGCATATCGTCGCTCTATGTGCCATTTGTGCTGCATCAGATTGGCGGCGAGCAAATTGTCTGCGACAGGCCGCTGTTCAAGAGTCTGGAAAGCATTGCCGTCTACTGGACAACCCAGATACGCACCGTCCTAGGCGATCGAACTCTGATGGCGGCCAACGAGTTGGCCACAATGAACGATGAGTACGAGTTCTGGGTCTATCGCTGTGAGTACAATATATGTATATATATATATTTGATATATTTCCACATGAATTTCGACCAAAAAAATAGTTTCCATATTTAGATTCTAAATTGACCGAGTTATCGGGGTGGGAAATTTTCACCTATGTCTATATAGGATATTTGAGGGTACCATTTCCACATGAATTTCGACCAAAAAAAATGTTTCCAGATTTAGATGCCAAATTGATCTAGAGGACAAGCCATGGACAAAATGACAAATCTTATGAAAATCCGATAATATTTGACCGAGTTATGGGGGTGGGAAATTTTCACCTATGTCTATATAGGATATTTGAGGGTTCCATTTTTACATGAATTTCGACCAAAAAAAATGTTTCCAGTTTTAGATGCCAAATTGATCTAGAGGTCGAACCATGAACAAAAAGACAAATCTTATGAAAATCGGTTTAGTTTTAACTGAGTTTTAGGGGTGGGAAATATTGGCCTATGTCTATATATCCTATATTTGAGGGTTCCATTTTTACATGAATTTCGACCAAAAAAAATGTTTCCAGTTTTAGATGCCAAATTGATCTAGAGGACAAACCATGAACAAAAAGCCAAGGCTTATGAAAATCGGATGAGAATTGACCGAGTTATCGGGGTGGGAAATTTTGATCTATGTCTATATAGGATATTTGAGGGTTCCATTTTTACATGAATTTCGACCCAAAAAAATGTTTCCAGTTTTAGATGCCAAACTGATCTAGAGGACAAGCCATGGTCAAAAAGACAAATCTTATGAAAATCGGATGATATTTGACCGAGTTATCGGGGTGGGAAATGTTGACCTGTGTCTATATAGGATATTTGAGGGAACCATTTTCACATGAATTTCGACTAAAAAAAATGTTTCCAGATTTAGATGCCAAATTGATCTACAGGACAAACCCTGAACAAAAAGACAAATCTTATGAAAATCGGATGAGTTTTGACCGAGTTATGGAGGTGGGAAATTTTGATCTATGTCTATATAGGATACTAGCGGGTATAACCCGGCCTTGCCCGTGGCACGTATGTTATGATATCAATGTTTTCAAAAAGCTTTGAAAATGATTTTGAAACTGATCGGACGGGAATCAAACAAACTTAAAATTCACCAAAAAAAAACTTTGAAATGCATTTTCCACCGAAGGAGTTTAGATTTTGCGAAAAATGTGAAACACGTCTCAAATGATTTTTCTTATAGATCTTTGGAAATAAATTTGAACACAAAACGTCATCCACCAAATCTTCGACCCACATTTGCACCGAGGAGGGATGGATTTTTCAAAAAGTGTGAAACACCCCTTAAATGAATTTGAACATAGATCTTTGAAAATGAGTTTGGGGCCGATCGGATGGTAAACAAAAAACTTTCATACAACCGTTTTCCGCCAATTTACTACTGTTGCGGGTAGAATTTCCCAATTCGATGAAATACGTGTTCATTAAGTTTTTATGGAGCGCTTTGAAAATAAGCTTAAAGCAAATCAGACACAACTTAAAACTTCGCGCAAAAAATCTTTGAGTCGCATTCCACCCGATAAAGTTTGGATTCTGCGAAAAGTGTGAAACACGTCTCAAATGATGTTTCATATAGATCTTTGGAAACGAATTTAAGCGCGAAACGTCACCCACCAAATCTTTGACCTCCATTTCCACCAAGGAGGAACGGATTTTTCGAAAAGTGTGAAACACCCCTCAAATGTATTTGAACAAAGATCTTTGAAAATAAGTTTGAGGCCGATCGGATCGTTAACAAAAAACTTTCATACAACCGTTTTCCGCCAATTTACCACTGTTGCGGGTGGAATTTCCCAAATCGCTGAAATACGTATTTATTAAGTTCTTATGTAGAGCTTTGAAAATAAATTTGAAGCAAATCGGACACAACTTAAAACGCCGCCCAAAAAATCTTTGAATCGCATTCCCCCCGAAGACGTTTAAATTCTGCGAAAAGTGAAAAACACGTCTCAAATGAATTTTCATATAGATACTTGGAAATAAATTTGAGGGCGAAACGTCACCCACCAAATTTTTGAACCCCATTTCCACCAAGGAGGGATGCATTTTCCAAAAAGTGCGAAACACCCCTCAAATGAATTTGAACAAAGACCTTTGAAAATAAATTTGAGGCCGATCGGATGGTAAACAAAAAAGTTACATACAAACGTTTTTCGCGATTTTTCCACACTTGCAGGTGGAATTTCCCGAAACCCCGTCTTAACGTGCACCTACATTACATAAGGTAACTACAGTAAAAATTTCAGCTTCCTAGCTCTTACGGTTTGGACTGTGCGTTGATCACCAATCAGTCAGTCAGTCAGTCAGTCAGTCAGTCAGTCAGTCAGTCAGTCAGTCAGTCAGTCAGTCAGTCAGGACAAACAGTTTTATATATAGAGATTTGAGGGTTCCATTTTTACATGAATTTCGACCAAAAATAATGTTTCCAGTTTTAGATTGATCTAGAGGTCAAATTATGAACAAAAAGACAAATCTTATGAAAATCGGATGAGAATTGACCGAGTTATCGGGGTGGGAAATTTTGACCTATGTCTAGGGTTGGCGATGAAGTCATACATACGTATGTATGTATGTCTGTATATATGTATGTATGCATACATGCACGTATGTATGTGCATGCATGCATGTACATATGTATGTATGTATGTATGTGTGTATGTATGTATGTATGTATGTATGTATGTATGTATGTATGTATGCATGCATGCATGTACGTATGTATATATGCATGCATGTACGTATGTATATATGCATGCATGTATGTATGCATGTATGTATGTATGTATGTATGTATGCATGTATGCATGTATATTTGCATAAATACAAACAAACATGCATGCATATATATTCAAACATGCATACATATATATGCAGACATGCACACAAACATATGTATATATACGCATGCATATATTTATATATGCAAAATTGTTTACCTACATACGTGCATGTATTTATGTGTATGTATGTGCACATATATGTATGTATGTATGAACATATATTGGCATGTGCGCTTGCATGTGTGCTACCATACAAATAAAACATGCATGCATGTATGTACAATCGAGCACTGCTGATCAAACTTGTTTTTCCTTGCAGTGGAGGTGCTGCAGGGCTTAAATTCGCAGCTGGAACAGTTCGACGTGCAGCGCATCTTCAAGGTGTTGCGCCAGTGGCAATCTGTGCACATGCCCCAAATCGAGGAGCTGCTGGAGGCTGCCAAGCTGGAGCAGGACTTGGCCATGTCGAACATAAAATATGTGCATTTGCTTGTGGAGCCGTGTGCCAAAATTGATGAGTCCGCGTCGCCGGCGACTGTGTCGCAATTGTTGCCGCACATCATACACCTGCTGCGCTTCATTTGGCTGAACTCGGAGCACTACCAGAGCCCCGATCGGATCACCATACTCTTTCGGAATCTGAGCAATCAGATCATCAAGTACTGCACGGCGCAGATAGATCTGGACGAGATACTGGCCGGTCAGCCGCGCTTGGGCATCAGGCTGTGCGATCTGTCGCTGGACTGTTGCCTGGCCTACAAGGAGCACACGTGCCGCCGGCTGCAGGAGAACTGCGGCTGGCAACTGGACCTGGGCATCATCTTCAATCATGTGCACGCGTTCATGGAGCGACTCGCTGATCTGAAGGACATATGCGAGGCGATGATTGTATTTGGACGCCTCGACGAGCAGGAGACCCAAACGCAGACCCAATTCGGCGGCACGAGCGGCGAGCAGCTGGAGAAGATTGCAGTCAGCGTGCAACAGCAATTTCTCGAGACGCTGCAACAATTGCGCAGCCGCCAAACGCAGCAGCTCGTGTTGAATGTGCATCGCGGCGAGTGGTACGATCAGATGGCCAGCTATCGGCGCCGCGTGCAGCGCCTGGAGGAGACGCAGCAGCGTCTCATTGCGAACGTGTTCCGGCGCGTGTGCAACGTGGAGGAGGCACTGGAGGCGCTCAACGTGCTGCTCTACTTCTCGTACCATGCCGCGCTGCGCAAATGCTATCTGCGGCAGGTGGGCCACGTGTGGCAGCTTTTCGGCGCGGACATGGACGAGACGACGCGCCAGCTGCTGCAGCTGCGTCGCCAGCAGCACGAGTCCTGGCTGCCGCGTCACGTCTCCCACGCCCTGGCCTATCGCATCAATCTACAGCGCTTGACCTGGCTGCGCAGTCGACTGGCCACAAGCAGCGCCGCGTGGCTGCCGCCTGTGCCAGAGGCCGGCGCCGTGCTCGCCAAGTTCGAGCTGCTGCGCACGGAGTTCGAGCGGCAGATGCGTCTCTCCTACGAGAACTGGCAGCAGCTGTACGCCGACTGCGGGCCCAATCTCGGCCAGAAACTGGAACGTTATCTGCTGCTGCGCAGCAGGCAGCCGCAGGCCCCGATCCAGTGCAACATGGACGCGAGCGCATTGCACATCTGCCTGGAGGCCGAGCATTTCGAGCGTTTGGGCTTTGCGGTTCCCGCGGCCATGCGCAGGCTATACGAGCGCCACGAAACGCTGCGTCTGGTGTGCCACAGCGTGCTGCAGCTGTGCCTGGACTACAATCGTCTGCTGAACGCGTTGACGGCGCGCGAGCGCAAGCTGTTCCGCCCACACATTCAGGCACTCGATCGCCAGCTGGCGCCGGGCATTTACAAGCTAACCTACGGCTCCATTGTGGAGCCGGGCGATGGCTACGCCCAGTGGCTGGAGGACTGTGTGCAGCATCTCGGCGAGCTGCGTCAGATTATACAGATCTACAAGCGCGCCAATCGCCAGATTGTGCGTAGTTGCGAGCGCATCTGCGACACGTCCATGCTGCGCCTGAACTTCGCTGGCGCCGTGGAGATCTCCGCCTTTGAGCAGCAGCTGAGCAGCTGCCTGAGTCGCGGCAACAGTGCGTTGCGAAAGTGCTACAACACCATTGTCGAGCTCCTGCTGGCCGTCGCCCTAGAGTTCGACGAGGTTAAAGACGAGGTAGATCTCTTGTTAGCAAAGTTTATCAATAATTAAACGAATTTTCTGTTTGCAGCTGGCGAGCGAGTGGCATCGATATGTGAATGTCCTGGACGACATGCTGGCCCGCGCTTTTGTCAGCTGCGCGCGCAGCTCCCTGGAATTGCTGCTGGCTGCTCTGCACTGCGATGAGGACATGGCGCCCGCACCCATTTTGGTCATGGAATCGGATGTCAGGGACTCGCGGATTGTGCTCACACCCGACATGCGGACAATTGGCGGCGTGCTGCGCGGCACAGTCGATCGCGTCCAGAGCCTCGTCGATCAGTTTCCACGACTCGGCTACAAGCTGAAGCTGCCGAAGGCGCAGAGACGTCCGAATTTCGCACGAGCGTTTCGCGAAGATGCCGAATGCTCGGAGCTGGTGCGCCGCATTGAGGCCGAGATTGCACGGCAGCAGGAACAGATGGACGTGTATGTGAGCCATTGGCAGCAGCATCATGCGCTCTGGGAGCTGACGGAGGAGGCATTCAACCAGCGAGTGCTCGCCAGCGCCAAGACAGCGGGCGTCTTCGAGGGCGGCATCGAGCACTACAGCTCGCTGGCCGATGACATCACGTTTGTGGATGCCATTGCCCATGTGCACTTTGTGCTCATCAATCAGAATCCCATCAAGAGCACACTCCTCGACTGGATCGAGAAGTGGCAGGCTCTCAACATTAAGATTCTGCTGGATCATGCAACGGCCCTAATACAGTGTATGTATGTGCTCCTATAAATACCTTTCATTTATTGCGTTTATTAATTATGTTGACTGATTGATTGATTTATTGTGTTGACCGATTGATTGATTAACTTAATTCAGTGCATGTATATGTGCGTATGTGTACCTATATATACATTTAATTTATTGCGTTGACTGATTGATAGACTAACTGACTGATTGACTGATTGATTAATTATGTTGACTGATTGATTTACTATGTTGACTGATAGACTGTCCGACTGGTTGACTTAATTCAGTGAATGCATATATATTTAACTATATATATTTAACTTATTGCACTGATTGATTGACTGAATTACTGATTGATTACTTATGTTGACTGATAGACTGACTGACTGACTGATTCTCTTAATTCAGCTTTATGCTTTACATTTATTGCATTGATTGATTGACTGACTGATTGATTGATTAATTATTTGACTGATTGACTTAAATCAGTGTATGTATATGTGCTTATGTGTACCTATATATACATTTAATTTATTGCATAGACTGATTGATAGACCAACTGACTGATTGATTAACTATGTTGACTGATAGACTGCCTGACTGGTTGACTTAATTCAGTGTATGCACATGTGTACCTATATATATTTGACTTATTGCACTAATTGATTGACTGAATGACTGATTGATTACTTATGTTGACTGATTGACTGACTGACTGACTGATTCACTTAATTCAGTGCATGTAAATGCATATGCTTTACATTTCTTGCATTGACTGATTGACTGACTGATTGATTGATTAATTATGTGACTGATTGACTTAAGTGTATATATCTACTCATATGTGTAACTATATATAATTTATATATATAATTTATTGCATTGCATTGCATTTAATTTATTGCATTGACTGATTGATAGAATAACTGACTAACTGACTGATTGATTATTTAAGTTGACTGATAGACTGATTGATGAATAACGCGCAGCTTAAATTATATAAGCTAGTAAGAAGTTACCATTTGTGATGTAGGTGAACACCAGAACATGGATTCGGTAAACTTCACCTGTAGGGGTGGAAAATTGGTGGAAACGAGGTCAAACTTTGTTGTGTGCTCCGCAGCGTCGATTTAACAAGCGTGAAGTCGCCGGCTAAAATCCAGCAACTGTATACAATTTATTTATTTAATGCATCTTTTTGGTTGTTTATCGAAAATCTCTTATTGGATTCCCGTTTTAAGTTCCTCGCAAATTGGACAGACCATTTTTGGAATTCATGGTTAAGCTATTGTACATTTTTATGTGATCTCCCGTACAGCCGTCTATCGCTATATGGAACGCAATGAGCGCAAAGTGATGCGAGTGCCACGCACAAAAAGTGAATCCATTCTGGCCAACCAGCTGTTCGAGCGCCTGGTCAAGGCCTTGCCCCTGAAACAGTCTAGGTTCACGCCCATGCTGGAGCTGTTCGTACTGCTGCACAAATATCGCGTCACACTGGCGGAAGAAACGCGTCAACAGATCGTCGAACTGGAGCAAAACTGGCTGCGCTATATCCAAATTCTGGGCGAGGCCGACGAAATGCTTGACAACGAGGGGGATGAGTATAAAAAAATGCTAGCACAGCAAGCGGACAAATTTAAGTTGATCTTGCGAGAATTCCATGAGGATTTTTTCTCAAAAATGCCCAAAAAATAATCTGACAAAATCAAAACTGCTTAAAGATATTATTGGCAACATTTTTACTTCACATTTAAATGAGAAATATGGAAGGAGATTATAAGCACATAGTAAAATCTAATCTACTTGTCGACATGAAGCAAAGAATTTCTAGAACCCTTAAACTTTAATATGAGAATTATCAAGCACGCGGATAAACTGGCTGGTAAATTTGGCCAGGCGATTCAAGGAATAAAACTTGTAAACTTTAATTGAAGCATATGAAACATGTTAAAATTCCCAGAGAAATATAAAGCAGGTGGATAAACTGGCTGGTAAATATTGCCAGGCGGTTCAAGGAATAAAACTTGTAAACTTTAATTGGAGCATGAAAAACATGTTGTTCAAATTCCCAGAGAAATATAAAGCAGGCGGATAAACTGGCTGGTAAATATTGCCAGGCGGCTCAATTAACAAAACTTGAGTTTGGCTGTAAGCATGAGCAACCGGCTAAAGTTCCCTGATAAAATATAAAGCAGGTAGATAAACTGGCTGGTAAATTTTGCCAGGCGGTTCAAGTAATAAAACTTGTAAACTTTAATTGGAGCATGAGTAACCGAGTGTTAAAATTCCCCAGCGAAATGAACGTAAATGCATTTTGATTACCCAAATAATGAAAATAGAAGCCGAATGTTACTCATTATTTGTTATGTTATGTTTTTTTTTGTGTGATAAAACTCACTCATGGACTTCTAATATGGCATTTCGTTGTGACTTTCGCTCTGATTTGGTTATGCAAGCATATTGTGGGCATGTTATCAGCTTGATGGATTGGCTACGGCCTAGGCTAATGGGCTCTTAATGATGTGTGGGGAACGTCAGTTATGAACTGGACTGTCGGCTATCCACTCGCACTGCTCGCCTGCTGGACTCTTGGGATTGGAGGTAGCCACATATTGGGCGTGTTTGTGGGCGTGCATCGGTCGCAGCTGCTCGTCCATTTGGCGGTGTCACGTGTGCTGCTCCAGCGTGGACACCAGCTGACTTTGGTCACAACATTGCCGCTGGAGCATGAGGATGACTGGCTGGCTGCGAATATAACACACTTTCTGGTGCCGTGGGAATTTCCCAAGCAGGAGCAGCTGCTGCTCGAGCCCAATTTTGTGAGTCGCCTGCAATGGACGCTCGCACGCCTGGAGCTCTCCGCGCAGCTGCTGAGCCAGCCTGCCTGGCTACAGTTTATGCAGGCCACGCCTACAACGCCCTATGATCTGATGCTGCTCGGCTACCATTTCAACGATCATCTGCTGGGCGTGGCAGCACATTTCGGATGTCCCGTGGCCATAATAAGCACACAGCAGCCAATTGGCTTTGTGCACAGCCTGCTGGGCAATCCCGAGGAGCGTTCGTATGTGCCACAGCCCTATGATAGTCAGCAAAGAACTGGACTTGCCGGCTGCATCTTTGGGCTCTGGGAGAAGTTGTCGGAGCTGCTCGCCAGGCGCGTCATGCAA
This sequence comes from Drosophila lacicola, assembly GCA_035045355.1. Lineage (NCBI taxonomy): Eukaryota > Metazoa > Arthropoda > Insecta > Diptera > Drosophilidae > Drosophila > Drosophila lacicola. The sequence continues at coordinate 295,772 of JAWNPB010000226.1, forward strand.
AGGATTTACAGGTGAGCTCGAGTTAGTCACCTTTCAGAATATAATCAAGAGATTTGCTATGGACGGAACGAATTTCTCCACCAAACCAGTATAAAATCAACTGAAATTAGCTGTGCTGAACAAGTTTATTTCAAATTGTCTATAAAATCGATAAGTATCGATAATTATCGATTCAAACTTTATTCAAGGGATTTGCTTTGGACAGAACGAATTTATCTAGCAAACCAAAGTAAACAAAAACTCAACAAATATTGCTCTGCGGAACCAGTTTATTTCAAGTTGTCAATGAAATCGATAAGTATCGATTCCGACTTTATTCAAAAGATTTGCTTTGGACAGAACGAATTTATCTACCAAACCAAAGTAAACAAAAACTCAACAAATATTGCTTTGCGGAACCAGTTTATTTCCATTTGTCAATGAAATCGATAATTATCGATTCAAACTTTATTCAAGGGATTTGCTATGAACAGAAGGAATTTATCTAGCAAACCATAGTAAACAAAAACTCAACAAATATTGCTTTGCGGAATCAGTTTATTTCAAGTTGTCAATGAAACCGATAAGTATCGATAATTATCGATAATTATCGATTTAGGGCTTTTAATTGTTGAGCACAGCTCTGAAGGCTTAAGAGTTACACACACAAATCTGAAATATAAGATATTTACAAAATAAGCATATATTAAGGAGAAGCAGCTCGCAGCATATTGCAGGGTATCTTCGTGTCGGGCAGTCTTGATTATAGCACTCTAATTGGATACGCATAATTCCTGGATTTATATAATATAATTTGGATTAGGAACAAAAAAGTTATTCCAGAAAGAAACTTTCTACAGGGTAGCTTCCAGTCGAGCTGCTGTTTTGAATTAATCCAAATAAACTCCTGGCTTGTCTGACTAACTCTCCCATCGCTGCAACCATTCCAGCACGCACTTTCCCCCGCCCCGCTATGCCAGCTTTGAGGCAATGCGTCGTCGCGTGGTTCTGGCCCTGAACAACCATCATATGATCAGCGAGGGTCCCATTGCACCTATGCTGCCCGGCATGCTGGACATTGGCGGCATCGTGTTGGAGCAGACGACCGGAGCACTGGACTCGGGCTTAGCTGAAAGGCCATTCATCCTCTTTAGCCTGGGCACGCGTTTCAGCTGGCGCAGCTTGCCCTTCCACGTGGAGCGCAGCTTTGTGGAGGCGTTTGCTCAGCTGCCGGACTATGATATCTACTGGACCTACGATGGGGCACATGCCCGGGATATTAGCTCGACACAGCCGCACATCAAGCTCGCCGCGTGGTGGCCACAGGCACAGCTGCTGGCGCAGCCGCTCGCCCGGCTCTTCATCACGCACGGCGGCAAGGGCAGCCTCAGCGAGGCGCTCTACCATCGCGTTCCTCTGCTGGGCCTGCCTCTGCTCGGCGATCAGCGTCCGAATCTGCGCAAGATGCAGGCCAAGGGCTGGGGCCTGACCCTGCAGCTGGGCAATGCGAGTCAAGCGGAGCTCCTAGGCGCCATCAAAAGGTTGCTCCATGAGCCCAGCTTCAGGCAGAGCATTCGCAGAGATTCTCAGCTGTATCGGGATCGTCCTCTGAATGCCAGCGCACTGGCTGCCTACTGGCTGGAGTATGTGATCAGGCATGAAGGCGCCCAGCACCTATCTGGCAACGCCCGTCAGCTGAACATCTGGCAACGCCAGCTGCTCGACGTGCGGCTCGTCGTCTACGGCAGCTTGGGCCTGCTCGGCGCGGCGGCCCTTTGGCTGAACAGACGCCTGGATCGGGCCATGGAGTAGACACATCTGCGATCGCTGACTAGCTGTATCGTTTAATCGTAATTTATATATAGATTATTTATAATATATATAAGTTTAGAGTTGAAGCTTAAACGCGAAACTTAAGTACAATTGAATGTTAGTTGGTTTCAATACTTTTTGCTCGGCCTTTTTTCAATACCGAAACTTTTTAAAATGTTTTTAAATATCGATACAATGGCAGTTCAAATCCCCAGAAGCATGTGTATGTAAATAATGTAATGAAAATAACGACAAGTTTATATTTATGGACAATATTTTTTGAAAAATTGAAATGTTTTTTGAGCATACACAAAATGATTGTTCTATAAAGACATTTTGGGTATACTTAAAAACCATTTCTCTTTTTAAAAAAATATTCAAATTAAATATAAACTTTTCTAAAAAATATTTTGATTTTTTTAAGGCAAATTAATTTTGTTAACTTGAGACTTCAGATGAAAGGAACGTTCTTAAAAAAAAAGTTTTCTTTTCAAAAAATATTCGACTTAAATATTTAATTTTTTCGAATGCAAACTAATTTTGTTAACTTGACTTCAACGTTCCCAAAAATCATTTCTCTTTTTAAACAAATATTTAACTAAAATATAAATTGTTTTAAAATATTCAATTTTTTTCGAAAGTAAATTAATTTTGATTAAAATTTTAACTTGTCGCAGCTTTTTAAATGTTTAGAAAAAATAATTAAATTGAATGAAAACCATCTCCGGGTCGTGAGCCTTAAGTTAAATCGATTTCAGATGAGAGAAACTTTTTTGAAAAATCATATCTCTTTTTCAAAAAGTATTCTTAAATCTAAATTTGTATATTTCCTTTTTTGATAGCAAACTAATCTTGTTGAATTTTGTATCTTTTGGCAGATATTCAAAAGCTTTGGAAAAACATTGAATGGAACCTTGTGCCTGGTATTTTATGAGATTTGGATTGCTTCTGGTTAGATGAACTGCCCGTTGTACCGCACAATGGACGATGTTTGATTGTGTTGTGCATTTAGGTAGTATATGTATGTATGTATGTACGTGGTAATAGTTAAATGTATACACAGTTCTGGTTTGCTGGACTGAAGGAGCGTGTTGCTTAGCCGAAGCCCAGCTGGCGCGGACAGCGTCCGATTGTTGTATTGAAGAGGCCGTAGTTGCAGACGGGCGGACTGCACGCGTTGCTGCGGATGCATCTAAAAAGGGAACACAGTTAGGGATTAGGCTTTGATTTGGCTGGCAAGTAATGCGGATCGACTGACTTGAGCTCGGATACGGCGAATCCCTCGTCGCCGTTCTTCATGCGCTGGCAGGTCGTGTTGCTCAGGTGGCAGTCGCAGCGGCAGCTGGCCGGGGCGCCACCCTGTTGCACGCCAAAGTTGATGAAGTGCTTGGGGCACTGGCACTGCGAGCTGCGCTTGCGCCGCTGGGCGGCCCGACTGATGCAGTGGCATTCGGTGTGATTGGTCAGCGATACTATCGTGGGCTGGCTATTCCAATTGCCCACCAACTTCACCCAGAATACCTTCTCGACGGTCGTCGTGTTCTTGGCCGCCCACACCGTCGCCGTGGGGCAGCAGCTGCTGTTCTCATCGCAACGATGCAGCACCGCGACATGCGGCACATATGTCTTCGAAGTCTCGATGTTCATCCGGATGACTCGCGGCTGCGGCAATTTGCAGAGCGGCTCGTTCTCGATGCTCTCTGAATTCTTCCTGGCCAAGGACCCTGCAAGTCGAATGAAACCGAAAAAGGGCTTAATTAATGGAAGAGCAAATATTCCGAAGGGGCTTAAGAAGTCTCTCGACCTGGGCTTAATTTAATTTACCCTACATCCTTATTGATGACCTACACAGAAGATATATCTATATCTATTTGGAGGCATGCGGAATTCAGTTGCAGTTTGCATTTTATAGCCGACTAATGACTTTGTGTGGGCGTTGCATGCAACATGCCACGGTCACGGCTAACTGCCGCAATTTGCGACTGACTTCACCTACAACAAATGGCGCGGGGATGGGAGGAGGCAAGTTCAAAGGCAGCTGCTGCTGCTGCTGCTGAGGAGCTGTGGGGCAATAACAAATTGGGCACACTGAATAATTCATGCGGCGGAGTGTTGGCATTTGATGGGCCAATGCTGCGACTGAGGCTGTTGCCGTGTTGTCTGCCAAGTTGATGATTCAATCGTGCGGCGTTTATGACATACGCATGTGTGCATGTGTGTATGTGTGCATGCCTGCATGTGTGCATGTCTGGATGTTGCATGTCTGCATGCCTGCATGTGTGCATGCATGAATGTGTGCATGCCGGCATGTGTGAATGTGTGCATGCCTGCAAGTGTGCATGTGTACATGTGTGAATGTCTGCATGTGTGCATGTCTGCATGTGTGTATGCCTGCATGTGTGCATGTGTGCATGCCTGCAAGTGTGCATGTGTACAAGTGTGCATGTCTGCATGTGTGCATGCCTGCATGTGTGCATGTGTGGATGTCTGCATGTGTGAATGTCTGCATGTGTACATGTCTGCATGCGTGCATACATGTACATACATATGTATGCCAGTGAGTGGCCAAATGGCAGTTGCTCGATCTGATTCTCGTTCTGATTGTGATTCCGGATTCCGGAGAGTGGCTTCTGCTCTGTGCTCCGTGCTCCGTGGGTGGGCGAAGGGGGCGTCACTTTGTGTTTACATCTGGTTGATTTGTTTGCTTTTGCAACTTTATGACTTTATTGGGTGCAGTTTTGTCGGCATCTGCAACAGACAGCAGCAGCAGCAACAACAACAACAACAACAACGAGGACAACTCTGATAACGACTGTGGCATAAAAACTGCGTACGCTAAAATTTTTGCGTTTCCTTTTTTTTTTTTATTGCTTTTGGCGACAGCAGCAACAGAGACAACAACAACAACATTTAATGTAAACAACGTTCAGGCAATAAAGGTGCAAAACTGCTGCTGATCAATAAAAAAGTTACAACAAACAAAAAGTGCGAATTTGCATGCACTGAATAGTAAATACCCTGACGCTGAAACAAAGCAAGGCAAGAAAGAAGAGCAAAATTTTGGATGATGGATAAAGAATGCCGGTTCGAATTCCAGGTGAGTCTATTCATGCATTGTTTTTTTTTGTCAACCTTATCATATGCTTGGCAGATATTCTGTTTTTTAAGCAAGTAAGATATTAAAAAACGTTGTATTTCAGCTATTATTAAGCTAAGATATCTCGACAAGATATATCTTCATTATTGGACAATTGTTTCTTTAATATCTCAGTGAAATAGGGATCAGATATATGTACTAAAAATAATACAACAATTTGTTAATATATCCCTTGATATATGTACTTAGCAAGTGAAGCTCATTTGATGAAAAATACCTTTTTTAAAGAGCATATTTTGCCAAACAGATTTTTCGACTGATTCTTCCGATGGACCTATATAATATAGTACTGCATTCTAGATACGATTTTGTAAGCAAAATAGTCTGAATATTAAATTCCTGGTTTGGGCAAGATATCTTGATAAACACAAAAGTTTATCCTACAAGAATCTACTTTTCGTGCCTATTGCAGCTATATAATATAGTTATCCGATCGGATCTAGAATATATAGTATATACTTAATGGGTCCATAATTTACGGACTATAAGGGCATACAAATAACTTGAATAATATGTGCTCAATACGAGTCTTCCAAGCAGGATTGTACTCCATCGGAACAAACAAAATGTAATCCGATTGACATATTTTTTTGTTTACTTTTTACTCAAAAATAATTCCATGCATGATTAAATTAAGTGGAATTTCACTCGCCTTATCATTGCTTCACATGTAGCCTGACATAGTTAAGAAGCTCGCGACAAGTGTATACAAAATTCAAGACAGGGCGACCAAAAACGCGTGCGACCAAAAACGCCAGCAAAACGCTAGCGTTGCGAATTGTCGCTGATTCATTAAATGGATTACCTACACACACACACACACACACACACACATACATACGAAAAATGGCATTGAAGAGTGCAACGGCGAGCTTTAATTAAGTTGACTGAACTGCGGCGAAAAAACGCGCGAAAAACGCGCGCGATAAGTCTATTAAAAACTACTTTGAAATGAATGTAAATAAAAAAAATATGATTATTGAAGGCTACGACATTCAATAAATTGTTGCATTCAGCTTTTTGATAAGTGTTAAAAATAAATGTGCATTTGTGAAGTGTTGTGTGTAGAGTATAAATAATTTTATAAAGCTATTATCGCAGTTCTGGAGGAGAGGAGCGGGAGAGAAATGCAGTCCAATTTTAGTTCAAATATTTTGCTTATTTCACTTTTAATTGGTATTAATTCCATGAAGCATCTGCCACAAGTCACACAGCATAAATCAAAGAAGCAGATAGCCGGCTGGAGAGATAGATAGACAGATAGTTAGATAGGCTTGTGCCATGGCATTCCAAGGCTTGCCAATGTCAATGGAGTTGCATATGAAAATTGCATGCACAATAATTGAATAAGTAACAACAACAACAACAACGACAAAGACAACATTGAGCAAACATTTGAGATAACGGTTAATAAACAAACACATGTCGCTTGGCAAATGCCAATAAACAGGAGTCAATTTATAGGAATCGATCGGAGGCAGCCAAAAGCCAAAGCCAAAGGCGCAGCTGGAGCTGGAGACAAAGAGGAAGACTGAGACGGAGGCAGAGACGGAGGCAGAGAAGTAGCCAAAGGCGGAGACGGGGCCAGAGACGGAGCCGGAGTCGGAGACGGAGTCGATGCCAAAGCCGAAGCCGGGAGTCGACTTTCAACTTATTCGCTGTCAATGACAACAAAAATGTGATAAGAAAATTGTTGCATCATTACGCATTTAAACAGTTGCCGGCAAGACCAGCAACAACAACAACAGCAACAACAGCAACAACAACAACAGCAACAGCAACAACAACAACAACAACAACAACAACAACAACAACAACAAACAAGCGACAACAACAACATCGAGGCATATCAGTTAACAATTTCCCAGGCTTAGTGACACACTTTCATTTGCGGTGACGTCGCTGCTGTCCACACGCGCTTAACGGTTTACGGCAAACAAATCAATCAGGTATGCTCGACTAGCAGGTGCCCTGTACAAAGTTGCAAATTGAACATATTATTTATTTATATTTATAAATGAATTATAATACATTTCTTTTTTCAGTTTACTGAAAGCAAAAAACCAATCAATAAAAATCAATCCAGAATGCTCGACTAACTGATGCCCTGTAAGTAATATATTTTTGTCTTTATATAGTTTTTAGGTACATTTTTAATTGAATTTGAATACATTAATTTTTTTAGTTAACTCAAAACATAATTTGAATCGCAAAAATGCAATCCAGATTGCTCGACTAACTGATGCCCTGTAAGTAATATATTTTTGTCTTTATATAGTTTTTAGGGACATTTTTTTTATTATTCTTTTTCTTTCAGCTTATCGTAAAACTAATCGTAAAGAATTCAATCCAGAGTGCTCGACTAACAAATGCCCTGTAAGTAATATATTTTTATTTTTTGACTAAATTTTTAATTGAATTTTGATTAATTTGTCTTTCAGTTTACCCAAAGCATAAAACAAATCGCAAAAAATCAATCAAGAATGTACGACTAATAGCTGCCCTATACGAAAAAGGATTTTAGTGTAAGATTTTTCCTTTTTTTCTAATTTTCAGTTTAGTCAAAGCATAAATTAATAGCAAATCTTATATATTGGTTATATTCAAGTGTATTTATGTATATTATGTATATCTATTGCCTCATATTATATATATATATTCATATGATATTTATCTATTGATTCACAGCCATCTGGTGGGCATGTCAGCAGGGTGGATTCTCCTCAGTCTAAGACGCTCTGAAGGCACATTAAGCTCTCTTCCAGGTAATATACATTAACTCTGCAAGTTCAGATTTCTTCCAAACGATAACTCTTCTTTTTAATACTCATATATTTTACAATTTTCAGATGGCAAAAATAGTATAAAAAGGAAAACGTGCATCAAAAATCACACAGTTTTAGGCGAAGAAATGAACTTGGAAATAAACTCTTGCAATTGTCATGGATATGCCAGACGAGGTAAGCTACTCTCATATTTATACTGCCTGCTAAAACCGAACATACCCGCCTTTAAAACACATTTTTAATGGGCATTAGGTCTTAACGAGAAACCAAACAAAAAAAAAATCAAATACAATTTTCACGCGCTTTAAACGGCAATTTTCCAGCCGAATGGAAGTGGCAATGTAAAAGATACACGCGATGAGCTCACATTTCATTGTCAATGGGCAAATGTTGTTGTTGTCGCTGTTGTTGTTGTTGCAGTTGTTGTTGTTGTTGTTGTTGTTGTAGCTTCTTCGCTTGCATGCCTGAAGTCGCGGGCTTTTAATGAAGTAATTGGTAAGATCAGCACAAGTCTAAAATACCACAGCCGCAACAACAAGTGAAGAACGAATATTAAATACACTTTCTGCTTTCTAAAAGATTTACAAGAGGCGCTTGTCAAATGAATATTGAAGCAATCAACAAATATTGTAGAGGGTTTATATCTTAGTTTATGGATGTTATATCTGAGCTAGTTGATCTTAAGAGAACAATATATTTAATATATATATATATATATATAATACATATTATTCTATATGTATATATACATATATAATATATATTATTCTATATATTTCCTCCTTTTAAATCTCTCAGTTAAATTAAGGGACTACAACATATTCTCTTAGAAGAATGATAAGTCTATGCCTAAAACCAATTTTTCTAAAACCAATTCTTAGCCTAAAAAACATATTTTATCTCCTTTTATATTATTCTGTATATATGTATGTTCATTTTATTTATTATTCTAAATATTTCCTGCTTTTAAGTGTGAAGTTCATAATACTCTCTCTTAAAATTAACTTTAAAAAGGCAATTTAAATTTAGGGGACCACAACATATTCTCTCTAAAACAAATTCTCCGAAAACCAATTCTAAACCTAAAAAAAAGTTTTTTCTCCATGGAAGTTCGATTTAAAAATGTGTCAAGCGACAAAAAGATAGCTATTCTTTAAATACTTTTGCAAATAGTTCAGCAAATAGTTCTGCAAATACATCTTTGAAATACTTCTTTAAAATATGCCAAGATAAAAACTCTTTGAAAAAGTTAAAAGAATATTTTTGGGGGCAATAGATACTCATTAATGTAGATACTCTATGGGGAAGTAGTTAGAGTAAGAGCATCGCGAAGAGTAGTAGAAAAAAAAGCAACTTAACAACGTTGACAAGTTAACTCGTTTTAATTGCAACGAAAGTGCAGAGCAAAAGATGGGCTTAGAGAGAGAGAGAGAGAGAGAGAGGGGAGAGAGGGAGGGAGAGAGGGAGAGAGGGAGAGATGGAGAAAATGTCTGGCATTTGTTTAAGTTTTTTGGGGTGAGGCATGAAAAAAGCCAGAAGAAAGAGGAAGCCAGTTGCTCGGCAACTTCTTTCGGTGCGTTCCACAGTTCCATTTAGAAAGTGTCTCGTTTTGGTTTATTTATTTATTTATTTATTTTGTTGCCTCAACTGGATTTGACGGGCAGCCAGCCCTTTCATCAACTGCAGCTTCTGCAGTCACGTGCCAAGGCATATTTCAGGACAGAGCCCAGACGGAGTTCAGGCCATAAAGAACAAGAAGAAGAAGCTGCTGATTCCGACAATGTGTTTAACAAAGTGTATTTTGCATTCTGTTTAGCACAGTTTTTATGGCCAGAACGTGATGATCTTCGGCCCGAGGCGCCTGCTCTATTTCCAGACCAATTACAATTCTCCCCCTCGATATATATATATGGACTCTATTTAGTCTCTATATAGACGGCGCCTAAGTAAATCGTGTACTTACTCAGGTCGTTCCTCTGCTGCATGTACTGAAGCTGGCTGCTCTGCACCCTTTCCGGGCTGCCCACCTCCTGTTGCTTCTGGGCGGTCAGCATGCCGGGCACCTGATCCGCTTGATAGTCCGCCTGCAATGTCCGAGCGAATGTGTGAATATGTGTGAATATGTGTGAATATGTGTGAGTGAATGTGTGAAATGGAAATTGAAATGCGACTCCGGCAGCAGTTGGAATCGAAATGTTGCATATGGCACTTAGGGTTGCCACCGAGCTGCCTGCCAGCCCACATTTAACTTGGTTTTTTTTCCCTCTTGCAATTTCCATGGCCTGACCGCATAAAGTTATACAGTACATGTACATTCATAAAGTCATACCCTATACGCAGTGCGTTGTGGAGGGTATATTGGCTTGTGCATTGAGTGCTAAACGCACTTTTATTTTTGCCTTTCACCCTTTTCAGCCATTTCACTGTGGGGTGAAAATAATTATGTGCTTATTTAATCATTTTCACCTAGAAGGGTGGATTTGCAGTCTCAAGTGAAAAGCACTTAAGATAGTCAGTTAGTCAATAAGTCAATCAGTCAGTTACTCAATCAATCAATCAGCCGCAATTTACACACAATTTTCCCAATTTTCTTCCTGCTATATTTCCACTTTTATATATGCCTTTCACCCTTTTCAGCCATTTCACTGTAGTGTGAAAATAATGATGTGCTAATTTAATCATTTTCACCGAGAATTGTGGATTTTCGCTCCCAAGTGAAAGCGATTTTGAGGCGCATCTCATGATAACTAAAAATAGTCTATTAATAAAGCAGTCAATCAATCAGTCAGTCATCAATCAGTCAGTCATCAATCAATCAACCACACAATTTTCTCAATTTTCTGTCTGCTATATTTGCAGTTTTATTTATGCCTTTCACCCTTTTCATCCATTTCACTGTAGTGTGAAAAAAATGATGTGCCTTTATAATCATTTTCACCTAGAGGGGTGGATTTCATGAAAACTAAGTATGTAGGTCAATCAGTTTATCAATCAATCAGTCATCAATCAATCAATCATCCATAGTTTAAACACAATTTTCTCAGCTTTCTTCCATGTCAACCCAAGCCCGCCTTTACAGGGCATCTCGCAGTCGACTTTGCTCATTGAATCGATTTTTTTCTCTTTCTATTTATTGGATTTCTGGTCGCGGCTTTCATTATTATTGCACTATTTGCATATGTTTGGGCACATGAAATCAACATGAAACATTTACAATTTTGCGGATATTTATTGAAAAGTGAAAAAAACAGACGCACAATAAAAAGAATAAAATTATTCGAGCAAAGTATGTTGCGGAAAAACTGAATGCAACCGCAACAGAAATACATATGAGAGTATTTTGTTATTCAATAGATCAGGCGATGCTTTGCAGCTCAAGAGACCGAAATACACACATATTTTCAGCGAAATAAATCAAACTGCTTTTGTGCGGTAATTTCCAAATGGATTCAAACTGTGCCACAGAAAGTTGATATATTGGCCAAAAAGTATTATTCATTTCATTTCATTTGTAGCAAAGCAAACAAGTCACTTAAAGTGCCATCCAAAGACGCAGATTTATGAAGTGTGCCAGTTTATACCTATTCAGTTGGGCTAGGTTAGTTATATGAGTTGGGAATTATACGAAAAATTATTAGTATTTTGTAAGAGCGACCCCAAAGATTTTATATATAAAGATTTTGATCGATATCAACAGCTGAGTCCATACAACTAAGCCCATCTGTCAGTATGGACACACGAAATTTGGGTATCGAAACCCCTAAAATCTAAAAGGTATCAGTTTTTTAATGGAAAGAACAGAAACTTGAAGTGTAGAAGTGTTTATACCTATTCAGTTGGGCTAATTTAGGTTGCGGGGGTTGTGGGTAGGTTTAAGTTGGAAATTTTAATCAAAATCTTTTGTTTTTTGTAGCGTAAACTTAAAGATATATATACATATATAGATTGGTATATAAAGATTTTTTATCGGTATCAACAGCTGAGTCCATATAATTAGAATCAAAATCTTTCGTTTTTGTAGAGCGAACTTAAAAATATACTTATATAGATAATATATAAAGATTTTCTATCGTTATCAACCATATAACTATGCCCATCTTTAAGCTTGGGCCAAGCGTCGGCACACTTAATTTGGGGATCGAACCGCCTTAAATAAAAAAGCTATCATTTTCTAAAGGGTAAGAGGAGAGAGGGGAAGTTGTGAATCTGCCTGAAGTTGGCACGAATTACACAGATAAATTTGGTATCTCTTGCAATGTCAACATTATGCATTTGAATCTGTCAACGCCGGGTAATTTTTACTCTTTCATTGTTCCCATTGTAATATAAAAGGTGAAATATTCTGAAGGGTAAGGGGAAAGCAGGTAAACCTTGCATCTACCTTACATAGATAAACTCGGCATCTCTTGCAATGTCAACATTATGCATTTAATCCGGACAACGCCGGTTAATTTCTACTCTTTCATTGTTCCTATTGTAATAATCTGTCAATAATTGAGTTTATTCATAAAAAAACAACCTTAAATAACCGTATTTAAGCATCTTTAATATAATCGAAACCCCTTTCACGCTCTTTTTGTGGCCCGTTTCAAATGTTTTGAGGCTGTTTTTCATTGTTTATATTCAATTTTTGCAATATTGCCGTCTAATTGCATTGAAGTTTTGTTTGCGCTCGTTGATATTGGAAATTTATTTATGCAGCTGCGAGCCGATGGGAAAAATTAAATAGCATAAAACAGTTCGATTATTCAACTTAAACAATTTCAGCAATTTAAAGATAATTTTCAATATGTACCCCCCTGCCCCCCCCCCCCCTCTCCTTTTCAGGCGTTTATCCTGCGATTGACACGCCCCAAAAAATTATTTACAACGTCACTCTGTGTGTGCGTGTGTGTGCGAGTGTTAAAGGGAAAAATTTAATTGAATTTATGCATATGATTTATGCTGTGTATTTTGGACGTATGTGTGTGCGTGAGTGTGTGCGTGTGTGTGTGTGTGTGTGTGTGGGGGAATTCGTAAGTGTGTGTGCGAGTGAGTGTGCGGCATGTTTTGGGCAACAATTTGTGATTTAACAGATTTTTAACACGCGCCACAAAGGTGTAGGAAATTGCATGGTAGGCCGCAGAAAACAATGCCATATTGATTGCGGTCGCCGCTCGACGTGGCGCTACCCTGTAAACAGCTGTAAAGTGCTCTAAATTTCAATCTTTGATAACTTTGGTGTTAACCAACTGATTTCTACACAATTTACAGGGTATATTCTTGTTTATATATAATATATACCCTGTAAACAGATGTAAAGTGCTCTAAATTTCAATCTTTGATAACTTTGGTGCTTACCAACCGATTTCTATACAATTTACAGGGTATATGCTAGTTAATGTGCACTATGTATATATAAAAAATCACAGTCTTAGACTCTATATACAACGAGATACAGAGTTCTACCGTCTTGACGCTTATTTAGTTTGAATTGGTTTACAGGGTACTTGACAGCGTAGCACAACAGCTCCCTGGGCTGAACATTTAAATGCAACACCTGAAAGCAGGCGAAATGCTATCACTTACAGCTCAAAGAGCAGACAATGAATATATAAAAAATGGGCGAAAAAAAAATAAAAAACAGAACTGGAACAATTTTGCACTCAGATATTGATTTTTCAGCAAAGGACTCGCTGCTTGCATGCTGGACCCGAGTCTCATGAAAACTAACGACATGCATATAACTGTCAAGGAATAAAGGGGGGGGGGGTAGAGGGGGAGAGGGGGTAGGGGGTTGGGGGGCAAGTTGGGGTAATAAATGAAGCGTGCATGTAAGAAAAATGGAGCTCGGCAAGGACATGTATCGCATAACCTGCTCAAGGCAAGGCGTTAAGTGAAATGGCCAACGTCCTGGGAAATGGAAATGCGTTGGGTGTGGCTTGTGTGTGTGTGTGTGTGTGTGTGTGTGTGTGTGTGTGTGTGTGTGTGTGTGTGTGTGTGTGTGTGTGTAGGGAGTTTGCCTTGTGCTGCAGTCGCCAGTTCGCGGTTTTTCTTTGAGCTCTTTTCACCTGCTTGAATTTTATTTTTATATCGAAAACCCATTTGTATCAGAGGCGCAAATATTTGCCTTTACCTTGGACATACAAAGAAAATTGTAAAATTCTCGAACTTAAGATTTTTCGCGAGACAAAATGCACTTTTGAGGTAAACGAATTCAATAAGGAACTTAAATAACAACACAAAGATTGATTATTTTAGCAGACATATATCATATATATATATAATAAATATATATAATGTGGAGCAGAAAATATTTCCAGCTATGCATTAAATAGTTCTAAACACAATTAAAGTAGTTTGTTAAAGGATAAGCATATATTTGGAATCTGTTAATTGAATAAGAAATCTCTGCTTAGTCTCTGCTCTGAAAGACGTCAAGAGCTGGGCTCTGGCAATTTTATCTCAGCTAAGAAATTCAATTTTTAACATTTACATTTTTTACATTCTTTACATTCATAACATACATCTTTCATTCAATCGTTGCCTTAACAAATTATGCCCGCTCAGTTGCTGACCTGCCTCAGCCTTTCTCTGCGATTCTCATGGTGTGCTGGCTGAATGTGCATTCAGCTTCACTTGCCACATTGTGTGGCAATCGTTGCCTTAACAAATTATGCCCGCTCAGCTGTTGATCTAACATTCTCTGGCAATTGTTTAGCACTGCCTCAGCCTTTCTTTGCGATTCTCATTCAGCACACTTGCCACATTGTGTGGCTGTTTTGTTCTGGACACCTTTTGTGGAGCATAAGCCCGACACACTGGAGCACTTAGCTCATCTCCAGCTACAGCTCCATCTCCAGCTCATTTCTAAGCATCTGGTTTGTGGTCGCAGCGGCAGCTCCTTCGGTTCGTTAAGCTACTACTGGCAGCAGCAGAGCAGAGCTCATCGTGCAGCAACACCTTTTCATGTTCTTTTATCGCGCTTCGGCAGTTTTTATAACCAGTTCTACTTAAGCTTCATTACGCATGCTCAGCCATGACAGGAGGTTCATTTCGAATACACAGATGAAAAAAAACCCATTAAGTGTCTGCCGGTTGACAGTGTTCGAAAAGGCAGTTCTTATTCTGCTGCTGCTGCCAAACAATAAAAACAAACTTCATTTGCATGTGCCAAAGGGTTACCCCTCCCCCTCCCTCTCCCTCACCCTCTCTCTATCATTCATTCTGCGCTTTGAAGGATGCCCTCAGCTGGATTCCTGGCGTGGCGTGGGTGCGACTCGCGTCTGGCCTTTTTACGAGCCACAACCAGAAGGTAAACAACAACAACAACAACAACAACAACAACAACAACAACAACAACAACAACAGCGGGGTCTGAATAAAAGCCGTTCCCGGTTTTATTTGCAATCAAAAGAGTTATGAGCCAAATGCAAAATAGCTCGAGCCTCGAATTGTTTTCATTTTTATGTGGCCCCGGCCAGGAGTTCGCCTGCGCCTCTGGTCAAGCTGCCAGGCGGGACGGGGGCGTGGCTAAAAACAGTAGCTGCCCCCCCTCCTGCCCCTGCCCCTGCCCCTGCCCCTGCCCCTGCCACACGGCGGCGAGTCAGTAACGCGGCAAATTCGCCGCCAACTGTGCAAATAAACACAAAATGTGGCCCAATATTTGTTTAGACGAAAGAGAGCACAACAAACGGGCCAAAATACACACATGTGTGTGTGTGCGAGTGTGTGTGTGTGTGTGTGTGTGTGCGAGTGTGTGTGTGTGTGTGTTTGTGTTTATGTACATTCATGTTTTTCTTGTACATATTCAGAGCATATTCCGCGCACGAACCCATCAAAGACTTTCCTAATTATGAGCTTGTGAAAAATGAATTGCAATTTAAACAGGTAGCGTGCCGCTTTTAATACCCTGTAATTCTAGAAAATCTTTAAGATACGAAAAGCTGACGCGACGGTCTTAATATTTACAATATATATTTTCCTCTACCTCTTCCTTCAATAACTTCTCCCAAATTCACAATGCCTACAAAATATAAATATAAATATAAATAAATATAAATATAAATATAAATATCGAGCCTAACTCGAGGATTATAAGAGCTAGATACGTCTAAATTTTTATGTAGCTTCTCGTGTAGTATTCATATATGAAAAGTATTTCCCATTTTGGAAAACCTATCCCCATTATTATTTATTGAAAATAAAGAGCCTTGCGCTTGGGTATATGCGCACATTTGTATGCCAAATTTAGAGAGCTGAAAATTTCATCAAGATCGGACTATAAACAACGAAGTTCATTCAGAATGCATTTCTTATAGAGAGAGTGTGGCAAAGGGAAGAAGAAGAAGCACAGCCAATGCAGTGAGAGAGAGAGAGTGTCTGTGTGTGTGTGTGTGTGTGTGTGTGTGTGTGTGTGTGTGTGTGTGTGTGTGTGTGTGTGTGTGTGTGTGTGTGTGTGTGTGTGTGTGTGTGTGTGTGTGTGTGTGTGTGTGTGTGTGTGTGTGTGTGTGTGTGTGTGTGTGTGTTCCTCTGTGCATGTATCAAAGCAAGCTAGAATAGAGCACTTTTTTTTTCTATTTTTCGTAGAGCATTCAGAGTGCGGCGCATTGAATAACGCTCTTCTTCTCTCTTCTTCTTTCTTCTTCTTTTTCTTGCTCTTCTTGTTGCTCTTTGCGTGAGTTCCTCCTGCTTTGTATTGTCGCCGTCTTTGTGCCAACCGAAAAAAATGTTGCAATCTGGCTAAAAGCTGGGCATAGAAAAGCGCAACGTTTTGGAAAATGATTTCGCCTTCAATATATTCATTTAGAAATTGTTAACATGGCCCAGACACAGGCACAGATAGGGGGAGAGGGGGGGGAGACTGTTCGTGGCACATGGCGAATGCGTAATGTGAAATGCTTATAAATTGTTTCTGTTTTATTTTATTTTTTTTGTTGTTGTAGCTTGTTTTATTTTGACATAAAAGTGCCAATTAGACTTGTGGACTGGTTGGCAGCAGCAACATTTTCTGTTGTTGTTGTTGTTATTGTTGTTGTTGTGGCACTCGGCATAAAACTTAAGTAATTAAAAAAAAGTAAAAATTTAACAATTTTTACATACGTTTTTTTATAACTTAATTGAAACTAGGCGCATTAAAAGAAATTACAATTTGAACACAGTTTTTTGCTCTCTGTGCGTGGAAAATTGTGGAAAATGGCCTTTGGGCGAGTGCGTAAAATGCATTTTTAATTTTAACGAGCGAATGGAAATGGATGCCGTTCGTTCCCCCACCCCCTTTCGCTCCCTCCTGTTCCCTCTGCTCTGTTTATTATGACAATTTTATTTGTTTTGCTTGCGAATGCGAAAACGAAAGCGGAAAGCCAGGAGCAAGGGACGTGCGGGGGGGGGGGGCGTGCGTCGAAGAAAGCGAGCGTTGGCACAAAAGCGCCGCCTGTGGGCCATAAATGGCAACAGCGGCCAATGTCAATGACAGCGACAGACGCGAGGATGACGACGATAATGACAACTGTTCCCATGTTGCCATGCTGAGAACCGCTCGAGGCGCATCCAATTAAGCCAAACGAACATGTTGCCGCAACATGTTGCCAGCGTAGATGTGCTGCACTGGCAACATTATAAAGATGCCGGAAATGTGGCCCCAAAGCACACGCAGCTGATGAACCGATACACACACACACACACACACACACACACGCACACTCTGATGCAGTTACATTGCGATCGAATTGAGTGATTGGCCCGTCGAGACGTCGAACCGCGAACTGGAGAAGAACATGACGCAGCTCTTCTAATTGCAACGCCCACACAACACGCAGCAACACACTGAGATCGCGATCGAGATTGCATAAGAGATTCGACTCTGTGTGTGTGTGTGTGTGTTTGTGAATGTGTGTGTGTGTTGGGCAACGGTCTTTACGCAAATTGACTTTTGCAATTTGCTTGAATTTGTTCTGTTTGAGAGTTCAGAAATGGGTCGCACGGCAATGTGATGCAGCTTGTAACGCTTGTAGGCAAAAAGGCTTTATTTTTATTTTAATTGTGATTCCATAATATTGATATCGCAATTAAAACAGCTATAAATAACGTGTAGATTATAAAAAAACAAACACTTCAAATAACAAAATTTAAAAGTTGACTAATAACTAATGCAATAATATTTATACACAATTAATATTAATGAGAAATTTCTAGAGTTCGTCAATATATTAATTTTTGATTAGTTTGTTGGGTTAATACTACTAATAATAATGACAAAATAATATTAATAATAATATTAATAATAATAATAGTAAAATATTGATGACAATAATAATAGTAAAATATTGATGATAATAATAATAGTAATAATGATAATAATAAAAATAAAATATTGATGATAATAATAATAATAATGTGTATATATAATAATATATTGTTATTAGTATTGTTGATATTATTATTATTATTTCTATTATTATTATTATTATTATTATCATGAATTTTATTATTATTATTATTATTATTATTATTATTATTATTATTATTATTATTATTATTATTATTATTATTATTATTATTATTATTATTATTATTATTTGTATTATTATTATTAATATTATTATTATTAGTAATACACTCAGGAATATAAATCTCAAGCAATAGCGATACGCAAGGCTGAAAAGTCTCTATGAATTTGCATGCATTTCCCAAAAATATTTGCATTTATACCCTGTAAATGTAGTGTATGCATTGATCGTCTAATTTGTTGTGCTCATTTGCTTCTGGGTGCCTTTTTAATTGCGCTCGACTCTTGGCGCACCAGTTTTAATGGCCAGCCAGGCGACTATCAATCAAATTGCGGCCAGCAAACACACTCCGGGCCAGTTAATTAGGAGCGGCAGCAGTCGAAAAAGAAACACTTTTAATTTATTGTGTGCAGCGACACTTTTTTTTTGTTATTATTTTTCATTTCTTTTGGCCTGACAGTTGCCTCAGTTTCCTCAGAGTTCGCCTTCATTTGGGTTTTTGTTTTTCTGCTCTTTTAATATTTATTATTATTTAGTTTTGGGTTTTCCTCGTTCATTAAGCTCGAAACAAGACGTGCATTTATTAATAATATAAAACTTTATAGATTTGCCATATAAATTAAAGGCTTCCGCATTTTCGGCTGGCCTATAAATCACGCCCGGATTGCATATAACCCAAAATATATACATATGTGTATATATATTTGTGTGTGTGTGTGTGCGTGTGTGTGTGTGTGCCATTATGTCATAAGCCGATTTGGCTGTCATTAGCCTGGCGGCTGGCACTGGCCTAGCGCAATAGTAAATAAATAATGCCAATAAATCAAGGTAATATTTGAAAGATTTTTGGCCTCCAGAGGAGGAGCAGCAGCCGTTGTTGTTGGCCCAACTTTGCTGTGTCTTCGGCTTAAGAGCTTACAATTAGTGTCCGCCGGAATTGGTCTGTTGCCAAGAATTGGGCAGACAGATCACAAAACATCGATGCCGCAATCGATGCCGCAATCGATGCCACAATCGATGCCATTTGCCAAATGCGACTCGCTTGAGCTGGAGGAAGAAGAGTTGAGCCCATGATAAGTTATGCAATATCATGGGCTTAATTCTTCTCTCCAGTTCAAGCTTCTCTTCTGGGATTAACTGATTCTTTAATGGCCTCATATAAATATCTGATCTCCAGCAAATGTTTTCTTTCAGTTCTCGATTAATTTAACTGAATTTGTTTGCTTTTTATATTCCCAGTTCTGCAATTTGTTAATGTTTTATATTTCTCCAACTCAATTTAAAGCAATTCTCATTGAGGCAACATATTTCACATTAGCAAAAAATGTAAGAAATGTTGACAGTGGAATTAGGCTATTGGACAGACTTCATCTCTGCCTACAAATATGTTTTATATTTCTTCGACTCAATTTAAAGCAATTCTCATTGAGGCAACATATTTCACATTAGCAAAAAATGTAAGAAATGTTGACAATGGAATTGGGCTATTAGACAGACCTACAAATATGTGCTAGCTGTGGCGTTGCCAGATGCTTCACAAATTGACTGGCAAAATAAAAAAATCTAGCAAGCTAGCAGGCAATGTGAATACCCTATAGATTAATTTCTTACCCCCATAATAATAATACAATATAATAGTGCATAGATAATTAATAAAAGATAATCTCACTTGTAGATTTACAATTTTTTTCAAAATATTTCCCTTTTTAAATGAAATGAAATTCAAAATTATAAAAATAGCAAAATACTGAGAACGTAATCTATATTCCTTTCATAACAATTTAATGAAATCGAATTTAAAATTTAAATTAAATAATACGCAATTCCAAATTCGGGGAACTACCAAAGTCTATTTATATAGATCCAAAGTAAGATCGCTGTGTGCATGCCCAAATCCACAATAGAGATCCGATTGCAAGTCGCAAATCACAAATATGCTGAAATGGATTTCAATTCAATGCGAATGCAGCAGAAATAAACGTGGAGCACACACTCCGGTTAAATGATAAATATGTTAAATGAGGTAATTAACATTTTAATTCCATTTTGATTAATTAAGCGCGCTTGACTATAAATCAGTTATTGAGGCATCTGAGAAACTGTGTGTGTGTCTTTATTGACCCACTCACGGAATCCGAATCGGAATCGGAATCGGAATTAGATTATAAGACTCTCTACAAGCTCTACGAGAGGCCCCAGACTAACCGAGTCTGGCTGCCGATAAGCTCTCTCTGACGTTCTGGCATTGAAATGCTAATGAATAGACGCAGATAACCCGCGTGATCCTACGGAGCCATCGCGACATCGGCCAAGATATCAAAACCTCTGACTAATAGCTCAATGGGGCACTATTTTTGCAGTATCTCAGGAATTGTGTAATAATTATAATATTTTATGAAATGCAAAATTATTTCATTTCGCATGCCTCGCATTGCTCGCATTTTTCGCAATGCGTTGCAATTGTATACCCTGTAAATCTGATCTGATCTAAAGAAATCTTAGAGCTAGAGCTAGAATATTTGTGATGGGATTTTTTGAATACCACAAGCATTTGCTATTTACTTCAGATTTGATATAACTTCCCGATCTCAACTACTTATTATTCTGATCAAATTTCTTATCTTTGATCTGTGCCTAAAAAAAGATTATAAGCTTAATCTGTTAAGAATTTAAAAGCAGGATTTAACATGTAAAAGGATTGAACATGTAAAAAACAATGAGGTTAAGTTCGGCAAAGTTAGGTTAGGTAAGATTAAGTGAGGTTAGGTAAGATTAAGTGAGGTTATGTTACGATAAAGTGAGGTTATGTTAAGCCAAATTGGCTTGAGTTGGGTTCTCTTTTGTTTTAGGTTATGTTAGCTCAGCCTTGATTGAATCTAGCTTGGTTTCTAACAAGTTAGTCTAAATGGGGTTGGGTTATGTTTACCCTAAAACAGGGTAGCTGCTAGTCGTGCAGCTTCGAGCTGCTGCTTATTGCAGTTATGCAAACGGAATGCGTGCAAAATAAACAGCAATAATAAAGCTGGCGCAACGAAACAAGTGCTCTGATTGAATGCCAGCGAGGACCTTGCAGCAGCAGCAACAACAAGGACAACGACTCGATATTAAATTCCTGCCAAGGGTCAGCAGTCAAAGGAGGAGGAGGAGGGGGAAGGAGGAGAAGACCTGGCTTGGCTGACAGGTGAATTCATAAGTTCTCGACTAAAGCAGCTGGCCTTGGCAGCACTTTATACATTATATGGAAGAGGGATGGGGAGGGGGGAAGAGGGGGGATGGGGGTTGGGTGGGATCAGTGGAGGGGCATGCCTCAAGTGATAAGCTGCAAGTGTGGCGCATTAAACGAAATGAATTAACAAGCAGATACTTGGCCCCTATTCATCCGCTGATTGCGTTAATAATCGATTTCTCAGGGAAATCCCCGCGTTAAACTGAACGAATTGAGAACTTAAAGCTTTCGTTTATTGATAAGCAACTGACAGATAGAAGCTAAGTGATATCTACTCTTATTAGTTTTTCAAATATATATGATAATCAGCCTAAATATGTGCACTTCAATTTGTTTATGGAGTATTTGCACTTGAAATAGTAGCTGCCACTTCATGGCCAGTATCCAAGACGCGTCGTTTAGAGTGTCCTGCAGCGTATGCAGCCCGGCCTTTAGCTAGCTTGATTACATAGCTCTTTACTAGACTAGGCCAATATTTTCTCTATTATCTATTATTGTTAAATCAGCAAGAAACAGAATCAAGTTTAGACAACAATAAAACTTTTGGCGCAAAAAAAAAAATTAATTAAATGAAATATTTGCAAAATTTCTAAAATAATTGTATCTATTAAATTATACAAAAAATAAGTAAAAATACAAATATATAATATTAAAAAACACAAATTCAACGGAAAATGCGCTACAGTAAACGCACAATAAGAACGACAAAGGGAAAATAAAAATGATATCATTCTTTGTAATTACGAGAAATTCATAAGCTAAGAGCTGACGACCTAAATAAGTTGTAAAAAAATCTAACACTTTTACATTATTAAAAGATAAAAAAATAGCTTCAATTATAGAAAATCAAAATGATTTATAAGGCAATTGGCATAAACTATAAATGTGAACCTGACTTCTCTCGCCTGACCAATAAAAACTTGCTAAAGCACAACAAGTCAATTTACATAGAAACCTTTAAGCTTCAGTTTCCATCATCAATTATTATGCAATTCTACAAATGATTATAAATCTTTATAATACTTGAGTCTTGACCTTTAATTATTATATAATTTGATTATAATTATTACAATTAAAAGTCTGTAGACGCCAGCTCGTATCATTTTCGAGATACTTTACATAAACTCGGCTCTTCATTCGGGCCCATAATATATATTATTTAATATTTAAACTGTTTTCCAAGATGTGACTCATACTCGAAAGGCTTAAGATTTTCAAAAAGTTTTCCCATAAAGAAGTGCATCATAATTAGGCATGCATATTCATTCATGCGCTATAAATAGATGAAAGACTGAAAGGGAACTTAAAGGGAACTCTTAATTCTGAATAATGACGTATTAATGAATACTTTAGCATGAGTCATATTAGCAGGCCTTGAAATCAATGGAATCAGCAGAGGTTAAATTGAAATAGAAACTATTAAAATAGAAGAAATTTATTTATAACTAGAAGAAATTACAGATTTAACAATTTAAGTCAGGGCTTTGATCCCTCAACTTCAAGTCCTTTGATAAATATGAATTTATTTTTTTTTTTTTTTTTTTTTTCTCTCTTTATTAGCTAATTTATTGATACTATACATGAGCATCTTAACCTAGCTTGACTATAATGGGATAAACATACTTAATATTACCTATTAAGTTTTATAATTATTCAATTTATTTTTTAGTATGATTATTATTATTTTTATTTATTTTTCAAATGATAAATATGAATATCTTAAATATTTTGCTTTGTTCACTTCCTAATCCAACTAATGTTGCCAAGCAATCGACTAATGATTAATAACAAATTGAAGTTCCCTGCTGGGTATTTGAGCTAATGATCAGTTCAATTGGGGCTTCGTTTTGATTGAAGCTGATTTGCATATTGAGGCGACAAGCGCGACAACATGGTCAGGCAATTGATCCCGGGCCAAGTGAATGGAGTCAATTAAAAAGGGCCACCATAACGGAAAGTGAAGAGCGTCGCCCTAAATGGTCACTGATCGAGCTCCAGAGCCAAAGTCAGTCGCAGTTGCAGTTGCAGTTTCAGGTTCAGGTTCAGGTTCTGTGTCGGGCCGCTTGGCCCAATTACAGGCCAGAAAGTGAAACCGATCGAGGCAGGATCAGAGTGCGGCGATCCAGCGGCAATTTATGTGCCAAATTGGCTTGTTAACCAAATTGGCTGCTGCCGCAACACGTTTCATAATTGCCAGGCGTTCCAGCATTGAATAACTCTGACTCTTCTTCTCCAGCTGCTCCAGCTCCAGCTGCTGCTGGGTGGGCTACGTTCGACTGGAATCTCTGGCTAAGATCAACTCGATTCAGGCTCAGGGTTAGTCACAGCACTCACAACACTCACAACATTCATTCGCGCATTCGCTTATTCGCCCATTCATGCCAGTTGCCGAGGTTCAAGGTGAGGCATTCACTTCTAACGCACAGAAACTGAGAGGAACCTGTCCCCGCACCGCCCCGCCCCGCCCCGCCTGTCCTTCCCTCAAGTGGGTTGCTCAATTAATTGTTGAAGCGACAACGAGGTATTTATATCAAATGTATGATGCAAGACAAAGTTTATACAATTCTCATTTGCATGATTTTTAGCAAAAAGTATCTTTGAGATACAAATTTATCTTTGAGATACAAATGTATCTTTGAGATACAATGCTTACTAAACTATTTTTGAATTTAGTGCGTTAATTGTATATAGATATTTGAAGTTATTGCGTTCATTTCAAAAAGATACAAATGTATCTTTGAGATACAAATGTATCTGTGAGATACAATGCTAACTAAACAATTTTTGAATTTAGTGCGTTAATTGTATATAGATATTTGAAGTTATTGCGATGGTTTCAAAAAGTATCTTTGAGATACAAATGTATCTTTGAGATACAAATGTATCTTTGAGATACAAATGTGTCGTTGAGATACAATGCTTACTAAACTAATTTTGAATTTAGTGCATTATATGTATATAGATATTTGAAGTTATTGCGATGGTTTCAAAAAGTATCTTTGAGATACAAATGTATCTTTGAGATACAAAACTCAGCTGCAGATACAATGCTTACTAAACAATTTTCTGTTTAGCGCGAAATATGTTAATAAATATTTGAGGTTGTAGCGTTTATTTCAAAAAGTATCTTTGAAATACATATTTATCTTTGAGATACACAACGCAACTAAACAATTTTGCATATAGCGCGAAATATTTTTGTAGATATTTGAAGTTGTTGCGCTTGTTTCAAAAAGTATCTTTTAGATACAAATGTATCTTTGAGATACAAATGTATCTTTCAGATATAAAACTCAATTTGAGTTATAATACTAAGTAAACATTTTCGGAATCAAATGCTCCAATTTTCATGTGTATCTTTGCGCTGTATCTTTTCTGATTTCTATTTACAAAATCCTCCCAAATGCATGTTTACTCATGAACTAGTTCCGCGGAATCGCTCCGGCACAGTTATCGAATTAATTATCGCGAGTCGGAACTATGCGTGTGTTGAGTGCAATCAAAAGATTTTAATAGCGACCCACGCACCGTATGCTGCACTCTGGCAAATATTTAGCCACACACAAAGCCAAACACACACACACACACACACACATTCAGAGGGGAGCAGCCAAAGATAAGCATGATTTTTTATGGGCTCTACGAAGAATTCTCCGGCCTCTCTGCCGGCGACAAACTAGAACTCACCTCATCAGAGGCGGCGCTGGCATCCAAGCGATTAACGCTGTCCGAGCGGGGGGAATGGGAATGGGAATTGGGATGGGGTTGGGGTTGGGGATGGCGCGGCACGCGCCTCGGCTGATCTCTGTGCGAGGGCGTGGCAGCTGTGGAGGCTGAGCGATGTGATGGGAAAGTCGGCCAGTTGCGGGGCGTTGCATAATCGATCAAATTAATATCGCGGCGAACAGAGTTGCGATTGTGTTCGTTATCGTTATCGGAATCGTTATCGTTATCGCTATCGTTGTAGTAATCGTCATCGTCTCCGTTATCGTTATCGTTTCTGTTAACGTTGCTGTTAGCGTTGCTGTTATCGTTTCTGTTAACGTTGCTGTTAACGTTTCTGTTATCGTCTCTGTTATCGTGGTCCGCGTACAGCTGATTGACCGCGCCCAGACTCAGCCTGCTGGCCAGAGATTGACTGTGCTCCGCCGCGTAAAGTGCGCCGATCAGGATTATCAGCAGGTTGACCCGGAGAGGGAGCACGGATTCCCACATTTTCGTCATATTGACTTTTTTTTTTATTTTTGTATCTTTCACTAAACTGGAATTCTTGACTTGAGTCTGGCAAATGTTTTATTTGTGTCTGTGTTGCCCTGCTAAAACATTTTTCAAAAATGTCTCAATTATCCAATTTTTTAAGCATTTATTTTGTTGTTTTATTTATTTTTGGATGTAATTTGTATCTTTTTTTTCTATTTTTTTGGCGCACGCCTCGCTTTTTGTCAGAACTTGCAATTCCCAAGTGGTTTTTTTTTTATGATTTTTGAAACAAGCAATTTATTTGCTGTCTGCTTTTAATTTATATTTATACCAGCTGTCAAATTTTTGGCATTTGTTAAACTTAACTAAATGCTATAAATATTTTATGATCCATGCGTTCATTTTTTCGATCGCAGATTTTCACATTTTTTTTGTAATCACTTTTCCACAGCTTCTGCGATTTCCACTCGAGTTTCGCACACTTGACTTCACGTTCGAATAATGTGATTTAAATAGAGATTTTTTTTATTAATATTTAATTATTTTACTGGTTAGTCGGGGACACGCGCGTCGCAATGTGAACGATGTGAACGCGCCGGCAGTTCTCTTCTATCTGAGGGCACCCAAACAGCAGCAGCAGCAGCAGCAGCAGCAGCCGGACGCAGGCAGCAGTCGCAGTCGGCTGTCGCAGCAGCGCAAAAGCTCTCTCTCGCTCTCGCGCTACGGCTCTCTCGCTGGCGCTACACACACGATCGCTGCGTTGCGTGGGGGGCCGGTATGTTTAAGCACAAGCATGCTTGCGCTAATCTTAGCAGTAGGCGCGCCGCTCAGCTGAGAGCGGGTGTGGGTGTCGATGCAACGGAGGACTCGCGCTCTCTTGCGCCGCTCTGCCAGTCTGTCTGTCTCTCTGTCTTGTGTGCGTGAATCATTGTTAATTATGGCTACTGCGGCTTTACTTCGTCTTCTTCTTCTCTTTTTCTTTAATTGTATGCAAATGAAGAGCTGGCGCTCAAATGCGCAGCTTAGGACTTGCGCTGCCGTTTTCTTCCAGTCTGTCTTCCAGTCTGTGCGTGTGCGTGCGTGCGTGTGCTTGAATCATTTTTTCGGTCTTTGCTCTGTTTTTTTTTTCGGTCTGTATGCAAATGCAGAAACGCATGACTCACGTGCGTCCGAATTGTGCAGAGTGCATCATATTTATTTATAGTTATTGATACGCTGATCTCATCTCCCCCGCTCTCCCCCTCTCTCACTCTCGCTGACATTTCACCTAATAAAAGCGCACGCAATGGCGCAGTCGCTGCCTTTATCTAAAGGCGACAATTAAAGTGATTTATTTAGACGACTTCCAAGTATTTTGCTATGCAAATATGCAACGCCGCCGACATGCGTGACACACACACACACTAACACACGCATGCAACACTGCTGCTTTTTATTTGCGCAATCTGATTAGCAGCAACAACAACAACAACGACATCTAGAAAAGTCACCAATCTGCGCTGCAAGCTCTGTGCGCAGCCTTCGTTGTTTGACATGTGCTTGCGCCTATCTCTCTGCCCCCCACACACACACACACCCACACACACACACACTCTCTCTCCCTTGTTCCCTCTCTTCCGCTCGCTCTCTTTGGACGCCATTTGAATGCTTTGCGCACACGAGAATCCATTAATGTCATATGCAACTATTCAATTGAGACCGTTTGTTTTATCTTTTTGCATTAATAATATAACAATAACATTTATTAGCATACTCTTTGCTAAGAGATAAATTTCCCTAATTACAGTTAAAGTTTTGGGAATTGAAGAGGAAATTTGAAGGAATGTTAATCAAAAAGTTACTTGGCAATTCCTGGGTTAATTTCTGGTAAGTAAAGATTTTTATAAAATGTTTCAAGTATAAAAAATCGTAATTGAAAAACTATTTTAAGCTTCTGTCAGATTTTGTCAGCATAATTAACTCGTTTTAACTTGAAAATGATGAAATCGACAAATGAATCATTTTTCTTGCGTGCCGTTTCGTATTTATATAAATACTTATTCTCTTTGTTATCAGTATATATATATATATATATATATATATATATATAGCAGAAATGTGCAGCTATTGCAAACTGGAAGTCTATGTCTATTTAATTCTCATTTAAAGGCTAATTACAAATATCAGAGATAAGCCAGACTCAGCTTCAGTTCATGGCTATACGAATATATATACAAATATATATATATATAAAATAAATGTATATATATATTATACATACATACGATAAATGATTTATGCTTGTAATTATGCACAGTGAAAAAAAGGGTTAGCACAATTGCTTAAGCAAATAATTTATTAATTATTGAATTCATTTTTTGATATAAGAATTGAAAAGAATATCGGAATATTAACCACAAGTTTATTAATTATTGAATTCATTTTTTGATATAAGAATTGAAAAGAATATCGGAATATTACCCACAAGTTGCTCGAGCTTCAACCAAAAACCAATCCATAAAAAAAGAAGAACTTCTGATGGATTTTTCTGCATCTTGAAGAATTACGATTCATATGAGCGTGGTTCTATATATCTATATATCTATATATCTATATATCTATATATCTGTATATCTATATATCTATATAGCTATATATCTATATATCTATATATCCATATATCTATATATCTATCTATATATCTATATATCTATATATCTGTATATCTATATATCTATATAGCTATATATCTATCTATATATCTATATATCTATATATCTATATATCCATATATCTATATATCTATATATCTCTATATCTATATATCTATATATCTATATATTTTTATTTCTATATATTTATATATCTATATAACCATATATTCTTATATTTTTATATCGATATATCTTTATATCTATTTATCTATGTATCTTTAATCATATATATTTATCTATATCTATATATCAAAATGTCTAAATGTTGATCGATTTTTCCGCATCTTGAAGAGCAACGATTCTCATGCGCCTGGCCCTGTAATCGCCCCTATATATATACATATATATATCTATATATCCATATATGAGGTGTCATTGATTTGGCTGAGTGTCTCTGTTAGTTGGCTGGATCTGCAGCTGGAGCTGGAGTTCTATCCACATCGACCAGATGGATGCCAGTTAGTGGGGCGTGCATCTGTCAACGGGTTTGTTGTCGCCTCATTCTGCATTCTGCGGCGAGTCGCGGCAAGTTCTGCTCGTATTTTATTTATGGCCTTCGGCTGCTTTGGCTAATAGCGCATAAATCTTATTAATGATCTTGTCAAGTGGCACTCTGAGCTACCCGAGCTAATACCCTCACGCAGATGATGTCTGTCTCACTGTCTCTCTCTCTGTCTCCCTCTCTCTCTGTCTCTCTCTCTCTCTCTCTCTCTGTCTGTCTCTCTGTCAGTTCTCCTCGCGTGTGCGCTGATGGACAACAGCTCTCAACGCTGGAAGTCAATCTGTCTGTCTGTCGGGAACCCTTTTCTCTGCTAAATTAACCAAGCCACAAAAATTCTGACACTTTGTTGCGCCACACACCGAACGCCCCTCGCCCCTCCCAGCCCCCCCCGCCCCGCCCCTTGTTCGAATAACTTGTTGTGGGCGTGACATTTGCGCGAACCGCGGCAATCAACCAAAAATGCGTTCAGTCCGCGCCGCGTTTAACTGCGTTTGTGTAGGGTATATTGACTGTGTCGGGAATAAAGTTATATAAATATATAAATAAATATCAGGAGAATAAATCCTATATATATTCCCGATCAATTGCAGACTAGTTATAGCCAGATCTGACTGTTTGTCCGATTGTCTCTCGCAGTTTTGGGGTTGTCTTTATAAAACTTGGCTGCACACAGTTCAAATATCGAAGTCTGCCGCATTAACTGACTATATCATATAGCTGCTATTTGAACGATCCTTCGAAAATCAATTTCTTGTATCAAAACATAATACGTTTTCAAGATATTTACATTTATATATCTTTTTTTTTCTTACTTAATACTTTATGATTATTTTTCTAAGATATTTATATTTATATTTCATTCTATTTCTTACTTTATAACTTTATGATTATTTTTCAAGATGTTTATAGATAGATATTTATATTTCTTTATTTATCTTACTTTATAACTTTATGATTATGCTTTCAAGATATTTATATTTATATTTCATTCTATTTCTTGCTTTATTATTTTTTAAGATATTTACATTTATATTTTTTTCTATATAGAATACTATTTCTTATTCTTTTTAAAAGTTTTTCTATGCTCTTTACACATGCCCAAAGTTTAACTTATCACCGAATCATTATATCAATATACATAGATCTCATATAGGAACAATCGATCAAAAAGTGAGTTTTTGTATGAAAATTCTTTTCGTTTTCCAAGATATTCTTTACTTACATATTAGGAAAATCTCAACAAAATCAGTTTAACTTCTCTTACATTTAAGCATTATCGAAGTACTTAATCATATAGCTTCTACGGCTATAATTAAACGAAAATTAAATATAGTATAGTATAGTGTATATTATAATATAATTGTATTATTTTCAATAGGTGTGCAAGTGTATCAATTCTTCGTCAAACTTAACTTTTGTTCCTTCTCGTTTTCTGTCTTCGGATAGACAAAAAAAAATGCAAAAAATATGACATAACTTGTAGCCAATCCCCCTCCCACCTTCCAGCTCCCCCCTCCCCTCTCCCCTTTTGGCAACTTATAAGTAGCAACGCCCACAGCCGGAAATTTTGCATGCGTCGCCAATAACTTTGGTTCCCCCCCCCCCTCTCCGCTCGCCCACCCCGCAAAGACTGTTGCATGCAACATCTCAATTTTGTGTAGACAACAAAACTATTTTGCCTTCGGTTTTGACTCGCATTTTTCCCCTCTCCCATTTTCTAGCCAGAAGTAATTTTTCTCAGCCATTTTCAAGCCAGAAGTAAAGCCCGCATTTTCCAATTTCCCCTTTTTTCGGCTTCTAGAGTTCGCTTACTTTTTTATTTTTATTTTTTGTTGGGATCTTTCTCTCAGAATACGATGCGATAATTGGAGGTTGAGGCCGCTTTTGACAGCTCATATCGTGTGTTTATTGGGCGTTTTATGCGATCTCCGGCTAACATTGATTAATGTGTTTCCCCTAATTGTTTGACATGCTTTTATGCATTAGTCACGCCTGCAACAGCATCAGATTCCGATTCCGATTCAGTTGCAGCAGCAACTTCAGGATCAACTGCGACTCGATCATTGGACAGATTGCTCAGAAAATCACTTTTTTTTTAATGCTTCAATTTGTTGTGTCTGTGTGTGTGTTTGTGTGTGTGTGTGTGTGTTGCAGTGGAATGTGCTGTCGGATCGGAGTCTAAGTGAAGTTGTCATACGCTCTATCAGAGTCTAGTCCCAAATGCAGTTCATGTGCGTGGGAATACGGGAATCGCGAGAATATTGCATGAATAGATCTTTTCAGATACCTTATAAAAAATGATATATGTGTTATATATAATATCAGACAATATAGTACAGGAATAGTGCTTCTGTAGGATTCGAATTTATATGATATATGTCCCTTTGCTAGTTGTCGATGCGGTTTGTGAGTCAATAATATCCAAACGAATGAAGCAAATCAAAAAAATTTTTTTTCTAATATTTTTTTTTTATTTTTAGGATGGGGGAAAAAAAAAAAAAAAAAAAAAAAAAAAAAATAAAAAAAAAGTAAAACAATACGCAGTGTATCATTTTCACCCTCCGTTTCCGTTTTGGTGGAGTCCGAATCGATTTCAATTCGATTTCATATATTTTGATTAACGTTGCCATTTAATTTTCTTTCCGGCAAGTCAAAGTCTTATATTCGAAGCAGATTTGTTGATTTTAGCAATTAGTCTATAAAGACCGGAAAAAATGAAGAAGGAGATGGAAAATAGAAAGAAAGTGGGTGAGTATTGTAATTTCAAGTTGTCGATGCGGTTTGAAAAGTAAATACGCATACATTTCCACTCGTTTCCGTTTTGGTGGAGTCCGAATCGATTTCAATTCGGTTTCATATATTTCGATTAACTTTGCCAATTAACTTTTTTCCGGCAAGTCAGAGTCGAAACTTTTGAATACGATTCGATTTGATCGGAATCGAAATCAAGCAGTTCAATCCACTTCCGAATACACTTTTCGGAATCGAAAT
The DNA here is from genome assembly GCA_035045355.1 of Drosophila lacicola. Taxonomy (NCBI): domain Eukaryota; kingdom Metazoa; phylum Arthropoda; class Insecta; order Diptera; family Drosophilidae; genus Drosophila; species Drosophila lacicola. The sequence goes on from JAWNPB010000226.1 coordinate 327,605, forward strand.
CTACAAAAGATGCGTTTGTTTTATAGAGATGAAGATATGTTTATTTATGAATATAAAATAACACTTAGTTCTTCAAGAACAGCTCATGAGTTAATCGACTGTTGCATATAAATACATAAAGATAATTTTGTTTAAAGAAATTTTTTAAAGAAATTATAAAGAAGTCTCTTTATAATCATGAAACTAGTTTCTCATATTCATAGAATATTTAAAAAAACTTAAAAAACATATTCTTGGCTCTATTTATTTATTTTTTCAATTTTAAATGAAATGCTTTTCCTATTTAAATATTTTATTATTCCGAAATGGATTATTATTCCAAAATATTTAATATACTTTACAATAATATTTCAAAATATTCAAGTTTTTAAAAATATATTCGTATTTCAGTCTGTTTTTTCTGCAACTTTTGCAATTAATGAATGTACATAATTCTTAATATATAAAACATATTATAAATTATAATCGTAGCTTCTTATTTAAATATATTGTTCTTTAATATACCCATTAAAAATGGCTAAAAAGGGTATAATGTATTTGTGCAAATGTATGTAACAGGCAGAAGGAAGCATCTCCGACCCCATAAAGTATATATATTCTTGATCAGCATCAATAGCCGAGTCGATCTAGCCATGTCCGTCCGTCCGTCCGTCTGTCCGTCCGTCCGTCTGTATGTATGAACGCAAGGATCTCAGAACCTATAAGAGCTAGAGACTTGAAATTTTGGCTGTAGGTCCTCGTAGTGCCCACGCAGATCGAGTTTGCTTCCGATATTCGATAACTTGGCCCGTTTCCAAGTAATCGATAAAAATCGATATCGAAATCCTGTTTTTTGAGCAATTTCAACAAATAATATGAGCTAGAGTCATCACACTTCACATGTAGCTCCTATAATAGTATATAGATATATATCAAGTATCTTTCATTTTATACCTATCGACTGTTGGAAAAAGAGGTTTCAGGTTCGGCATGCTCCCGACTAGAACTTCTTACTTGTTTATATTTTAATAATTCAATTTATATTATTTAAATTATACGTCTATTTATATTTCTCTAAAAAACACATAATTTTTATTTTCATATATTTCTGTTCTCTTTTGAGTTAGGATCATTTTACTTTCATCATATTTTGTATTACGCATTTTAATAATTAAATTTATATTATTTAAATTATTCGTCTATTTATATTTCTCTGAAAGAACATATATATATACATATATATACATATATATTTCTGTACTCTTTTGAGATCACTTTGCTCCCATCATTTTTCGAACACTTTCCGACTCAGTTTGTCTCTCTAATCTGTGGAACAACTTGCGCATATCGATAAGGCCGACGCTTAACCCAGTTTTCCGGTTGGTTTTTTTTTGTGGGGGCGTCAAGTGCAGCTCTCCCCTCCTCTCTCTCTCTCTCTCTCTCTCTCTCTCTCTTGCTCTCTCTCTCTCGCGCTCTGTATTTTCTTGCAGTTCCATGGAAAGCACGTTCCATGTTGTTTGTCTGTTCGTTGTCTGCGGTTGTTTTGTTTTTCCCGATTGAGCTACAGAATTGTCAATTAGTGAAAGTGGAAGTGTCGCTCAACCCCGCCCCCCCCGCCCCCTCCCACACTGCGGGTCATGTATTTGTTTACAGCAACTAAATGCTGTCATGGAACCGATGGGATTTGTGATCTTCGAGACGTGTGAAAATTGTGAGTAACATGATTTGCACTTTTGTCGGCGACGCGCTTTTCACTTTTGCTGCGAAAAGAAAATGGAAAATGGAGCAGCAGCAACAGCAGCAGCGGCTGCGACTGGCCCTGGCCATAAACAAATTATCGGCTCTGGAACAGTTGAGGAACAGTTGAGGGCCTCAAATTTATTGGCCACATTGGTCAAGCGATAAGCGGGCGAGGATTAAAACCTGGCCAAGAGACAAATTGCTGTGCACATAAAGCCAAAACCCAATTCAGATACGGATGCTAAAACAAATAGGCGCAAATAAAAACGGCCAACAGCCGGCAAACAGCTGGGCCTCGCAAAAAAAGAAACCAGCCCAGAAATTGTGCCAAGAAATGTTGGCCCCAAAATAGACGAACGAAGCCAATGCAAAAACTGGCAGCAAAAGTAAACAAAATGCAAATTCCAAAACTTCGCTAAGCCGAAACGCAAACACTCTCAAGTTTCGTTACGACAAATAACTTTTAAGAAATTCCACGCAGAAGCGTGGAAAACGGCTGAAATTGTTGTGCGATCGATTTCAAATTCACGTCTTGCATGAAAAAGGTTAATTTTGTACTAAAAATAAACTTTTGGTCTATTACACAACAAATAAATCCATTTATATTTTACAGATTTCGACAAATTCATCTTCACAAGCGGAAAATGGGTGGAAAGACGTGTGAAATCTACTTTTGCTTAAAAGTATTGGAAGCTTGGTAAGTAATTAAGATAAAATATAATCAATTTAATTTAAAATCAGCTTGAATTTAAGTTCTAGCTGTCTAGAGCTTAAAGGCTTTGTTAAGGTTAAAAAAAACGTTTGTCTTTTATTTTACTCAGAAACTGAGCTTATATTAATGCCTATATAAAGTATACTCCCACATACAAATGTGCTGGAATATATAATCAAAAAGATCTCTAACAATTCAGTTAATTTATAGTACACTTTAAATTGATATAAGAAAAAGTTGTAAGAGGGTGAAATACTTCCACGCGTTCTCAACTGCACTAGAAAATCGCATTGTCCGAGTGGAAATGATGTGAGAGAGATGTGAGTAAATAAATAGTTTTTGGCAAAATAGATGCAAAAAATGGAGACATAGACATGACGGCGACCGCAACATTAAAGAGACAACATCGGAGACAACATTGGCGACAGCAACAACAACAACGACAACAACAACGACAACAAATACAACAACAACAAATACAACAACAACAACGACAACGATTGTTAATGATGATGCATGTCGGGGCCGGGCCGGGTTCGAGTCCATTCAATTGGGTCTGCTCCGAGGGGAAGGCGGAGGGAGAGGGGGTTGCGGAGGGGGAGAGGAAGGCAGTGCGTAACAAGTTGGCAACATTGCAATGGGGCGTGTGATGTGTGGGGCGTGTGGCTAGGGGAGGGGGGGTTGCGTTTGGAAGGGGGTGGGCGGGGTGGACGGGGCGGTTTTGAATGCATTTCGAGACTTTATGTCGTCGTCGCCGTTGCCGTCTATTTAATGTCTGCGCCAGTTTTTTTTTTTTTTTTGGCCACTTTTGCGGTTTGCGTGGGCCACATTCGAAAACGAAATGAAATCAAATGCAAATAAATTGCTTTTCCTTGGCTGCCGAAGCGCAAGTGATAATTTGTTTTATGATCAAAGTTTCGCATTTGGCAAAAGAAATGTGTCATTAAGCCAACTGCTGCCCACTTGTTATGATATTTATTAGTAAGCTAAATCTAATTATGGTTAGAAAATATGCAAATGCATAATCGAAGAGGGAAGGGAGCACACAAAAATGTAGTCAGATATTTAATCGAATGCAAAAGTTAAGCATCAAAAGCAGATTTGTGAATGAAAATGAATTAAGCATTAAATTTGAGGTTTAGTATAAGTTTTTGCTAATCACACAAAAAGTGCCTTAATTTTGATTAAGCAATCAAAAAACATTTACTTAATTATTTTATTTATTTACGTGATTTATTATTATACAAAAAAATAATATAATGTATCTAAAGTGAGGGAGCTTCTAAAGCTATCGACTCCTAAATTATTTTAACTTCTGCACAAAAGTAGTTTTTCTTCTTGAACTTCATTCAACAGCTTCTTAGACTTTTCCATTCCAAGTTTACCATGACATCATAAGCTACGAAGTCAAACTGAAACATAATTTTTCCACAGTTTGTCGGCATTTTCACGTCTGCTGATAACGCGCTGAATAGAAATCAATTTTGCCCCAGTTTTGAGAGCGCATTGCTCAGATACCGATCGAATTGATTGGGAAGGCAAATGAAATAAATTAATCAATTTGCACGGCTCACAATCAGCTGAAGCTTAACACAAGTCAAATTGTTTATGATTTATATGTGAACTTCAGCTTGGAATTATCCTAAATGCGAATAGCTGTGACTAATATGTTAAATGCATTCTCAAATAACTCGGCTGTTTCTTGTGCGATCTCTATAAAATTTTCTGGGCATTAATATGTTACTGAAATAAGTACACATCCTAAAAATGATGTTCTGTTTCCTTGGATTTCTTGAGAAATTGAGCAAAGTATACCAGCAAGTTAAGCAATCAATTTATGAATGTTATGGATGTGTTTCTACATACGTTGTTTTATATATAAGCTCAAGCTCTATGTTAACAGCTTGGAGTTTTCCTATATGTAAATAGCTGCGACTATCTTAAATAACTCGGCTGTTTCTTGTGCGATCTTTGTAAAATTTTCTGGGCATTAATATGTTACTGAAATATGTACACATCCTTAAAATGAGGTTATTTTTCCTTGGATTTCTCGAGAATTTGAGCGAAGCATGCAAAAAGTAAGACATTCTTTATATAACTGCTATGAATGCGGCTCTACTTACTAAAAGGTTTCGAACATTGTCGGGATATGCTTAAAAAACATACAAATATGGCCTCTCCATGTCTTAAATTCTCTGATATTAAGGAATTGATGCAAACAGGCAGACAGATCAACTAAAAGGTAGATGCTGATTAAAGAATTTAGATACTTTTTGAAATCAAAGCCTCTTTCTGCCCGTTACATACGTTGCCACAGCTGCACTTGCCCACTTTCCGTGGCTACAGGGTATAAAGAAAACATTAAAAATTTACCTGCGGCTATGCAAACATTCGCCCGTGTCGTAGAATAAAAAAAAATACATAATTTTCTAAATAAACAAAAACATTGACAGACGTTTACAAGCATTGTTGACTGTGGCCTCAGGTGTGTGCGTTTGTGTGTGAGTGTGTGTGTGTGTGTGTGTGTGAGTGAGTGTGTGTGATTTGCCCGTCAGGTGTCAGGGACCTCTTCACACTTCCGACAACAAGCCAAATAAAAGTAACGCCCATTTGGCTCAAATAGCTTAAGAAGTAACTGCCAAAAAAGACAAATCACGTAGCCAAATTGGTTTACAATAACTGCAAAACGTGATGGGCAGGCAGAGAGAGGGAGGGGGGTTGGGGGGGGTAGGAAAAGCCGCACAAAACGGCAAATATCGCAAATTTACCAAAAGTCATTTGCATAAAAGTCATATTTTGTTCGCCTCCAGACACTGTCTCATTTTTCCTCACGCGACGCAACAACAACAAATCAACAAAAGCAACAACAACATATAGAAACATTTGAAATAGTCAAAGTCGCTGCAATTTATGTGTAAAAAATGCAAACAGCAAATTTCATAATCGAAGCGAGCGTCCCGCCCCCGAGCCACGCCCCCCGTTTGCGGCCACATATGCAGATGAGGCAACAAGCGTTAAGCGCTAAGGTCAACCGGTAATAATACCCCATTGGCCCCCAAGGCAATTAGGCAAAACACCAAAAATACCAAAAGCCAAAAAAAAAAAACTGAACACGACAATTTTTTTTTGGCTCTTTGACACAGAAAATTGGCTAAGCGAAGTGTGTAGGGTGAGGGGGGTAAGCTCAAGGCGAAGGGAAGAGGGGAGCACAGCTCTTCTAAAGTTCAAAGAGTGGGTAGGGGGCGAGGGGGGGAGGGGGAGCTACTGGCACTAAGTACATCAGCTGTCGTGTGTTTTTCAATCAATCAAATTGCGACCTCGTCTACAGTTTTTTGTGTGGCTGCCTGAACTGGAACTAGTTCCACAATGAACCAGTCGGGCCGGCTACCTGTTCGACTTGGACACGTGCTTATCACACAAATGTACACACACACACACATAAATATATACATATATATATATACCCATACACAAACACACTTGAAAAACTAACATAAAGCATTTTCAAGCCAGGCTTTTCTTTAGCTAGCTACAGTGAACGCTCGCTAAGAAGAACGCCTCGTTTTTAGAGCTGAATTCAAAATTTTTAAATTATTCCAAATTTCTTTCAGCGTTTTTTATGCAAGAATGTAAAGTTTATTTAATGGAAAAACTATATTTTGGCTTAAATATTTACTTTAGACATAACTTAAAATATTTTTTAAAAATTCCTAAATATTTTCATATATTAGAAAAACGGGGTTTTCTATATAGAAAAGACTTCAACAAATCAATAATAAAATTGATTTTTATATGTCTGTAAATAGTTATAGTTTCTGACATTTACATACGAGTTACTACTGTATTTGAGTTTCTGACATTTATATACGAGTTACTACTGTATTTGAGTTTCTGACATTCATATACGAGTTTCTACTGTATTTGAGTTTCCGACATTTATATACGAGTTACTACTGTATTTGAGTTTCTGATATTCATATACGAGTTACTACTGTATTTGAGTTTCTGGCATTTATATACGAGTTACTACTGTATTTGAGTTTCTGACATTCATATACGAGTTTCTACTGTATTTGAGTTTCCGACATTTATATACGAGTTACTACTGTATTTGAGTTTCTGATGTATTTGAGTTTCCGACATTCATGTACGAGTTAGTAATGTATTTGAGTTTCTGGCAATTATATACGAGTTACTACTGTATTTGGCCACCGGCAGCTGGGGACCCCACGCATGTCGACGTTGAACTTGAACTCTGCCCGCGGAGATAATGACCCAGCGATAGGCTGTGGCCGACAAAAAGCGCTGCCTAACTTGAGGCGTTGCGCTGATAAGCGATAATTATTATCCGGCTACACGTTGTCGGAGCCCTTGTGGCATCTGGCTTGTTTGGCAAACAATAACAAGACGGGCAACACGAGAAACACGAGAAACACGGGAAACAACAACTGAACATTGTGCACACAATGCCAGAGTCCGAGACAAATGCAACTGAGATGCCCGATCAAAGATACGATCTAGAGATGGGAGTAACTGACAACGATTAACGATAGGTCTGCAGCGCAGATTAGAGAAGAAATTTAAAACGATTTTGAAGATTTTTTCTTCTCTAGATTTCGATTTGGGCATATTTTTCGAAGAAAAGTTATTTTTGATTATTTTGAGGAATTTAATGAATTATTCTAAATAATTATTTTGGAGTATTTGAATTTCATATTCATATTTAAAAGTGATTAATTTTATTTAAATTTAAACGATTGTGGTGTGTATTTTATCTGTCAATCTTGATATGTTGACTCTTTAATTTTTTTGAGGAATTTATCCTTGAGTCCCTCTAAACAATTTGGGAACCAATTATTTTGGAGTATTTGAATCTCATATTCATATTTAAAATTTAATTAATTTTATTTAAATTTATGCGATTGTGATGCGATAATTTGTGTCAATCTTGAAATGTTGACTTTTTGATTATTTTTAGGAATTTAAACAATATGGAACCAATTATTTTTGAGTATTTAAATATCATATTTACATTTAAAATTGATTAATTTTATAAATATTCAACCGATTGTGAGGTGATCAATTTCTCTGTCAATCTTGAAATGTTGACCTGTGAAGTTCCCAACTTTGCACCAAATATTTTTGCTCTCTTAGTTCGGATAAATCTAAACTGATTTTCCCGAAAATAATATCATTTTGTTTATGTTTCCAACTCATAATGATTTATTTGAATTTTGATGTTTGTTGTGGATATAAAAATATTCGAATTTCATTACATTAATTTCTCTTATAATTCTAAGTCAGTTAAAATCTCAGTCGTGACTTGCTGCGCTCACGCGCCCATCTCTAGAAGTGAGCAATGCACAAGATCAGTAAAAAGTTGCTCAAAGGCAAACGAAGTCAAAGCAGACGAGGTCTCCTCCACACGACTCCAGAGCGAGTCGGCGGGCTGAGGCGGACAAGGGCGCGCCTTTGATGATGGCATCGCAGCGCATTCGGCTTGGGTCTGGTTCTGGGTCTGGGTCTGGGCTTGGGCTGTGGCATGACATTTTTCTATTTGTCTGTGTCCCATATATATCCGGGTCGTGGCAGAACTTTGAACTGGCGGCGACATGCCGCACAGATTCAAGATCCCAGCGGATAGCCTGACCCAATTTCCCAGGCGAGAAATCTTTTGGGCTACCGTCGGTTCGGTTCCTCTCTCTGTAGTTGGCCGGCCAAAAATAGAGGCCATTAATCATCAAAATTGTCGCACTTGTTGCAGCTGCCTCGCGTGGCAGACTCTGTCGCCAAATTGGCAACCAAATGGCGCCCACCACAAATTGCCAAGAAAAAGCAAAAAAAATACATACATATAAAAAGAAATGAGTAGGAAAAAATAAGAAAAATTATTAGCACAGTTTTGTTTTATGTTTTATGCAAACGCAAACGACGGGCCCCAATTTGTAGCCGGGCCTCTTACAACATATTCATATGCGTAGTTTATGGGGGAGGGGGAGGGAACTCGATGTAGGCCGCTTGCGGATTGCGTGTTGGTTAGCTGCGCAAATAGTGTTGGGTAATTATTATTATGCTACACGCCTAAGCCATTTCTCAGCACTTGGTATTTGGGTTTTATATTTATGGAATATTTGGAATAATTTCATGAAAATCTTTCGATTTTAAAGGAAATTTATTAAGCCATTTCTCAGCACTGGTATTTGAGTTTTCTTCTTTGGGCGGATTTGGAATAATTCTATAAAAATCTTTCGATTTTTTATGTAATTTAAATCAATAATAGACTTTTGAAAATACGAATTTGAACTAGAAAGAAATATTTCGTTAATATTCAATCTATCTTATTTCTTTAAGCAAGATAATAGTTTAAGTCAGTTTTGATTTCGTGTTGGTTAGCTGCGCAAATAGTGTTGGGTAATTATTATTATGCTGCACGCCTAAGCCATTTCTCAGCACTTGGTATTTGGGTTTTCTATTTATGGAATATTTGGAATAATTTCATGAAAATCTTTCGATTTTGAATTTAATTTATTAAGCCATTTCTCAGCACTTGGTATTTGGGTTTTCTACTTTGGGCGGATTTGGAATAATTCTATAAAAATCTTTTGATTTTTTATTTTATTAAAATCAAAAATAAACTTTAGAAAATTCGAATTTGAACTAGAAAGAAATATTTCGTTTATATTTAATATATCTTATTCTTTTAAGCAAGATAATAGTTTAAGTCAGTTTTGATTGCGTGTTGGTTAGCTGCGCAAATAGTGTTGGGTAATTATTATTATGCTGCACGCGTAAGCCATTTCTCAGCACTTGGTATTTGGGTTTTCTATTTATGGAATATTTTTAATAATTTCATGAAAATCTTTCGATTTTGAATTTAATTAATTAAGCCATTTCTCAGCACTTGGTATTTGGGTTTTCTTCTTTGGGTGGATTTGGAATAATTCTATAAAAATCTTTCGATTTTTTATTTAATTAAAATCAAAAATAAACTTTTGAAAATACGAATTGTAACTAGAAAGAAATATTTCGTTAATATTTAATCCATCTTATTCTGTTAAGCAAGATAATAGTTTAAGTCAGTTTTGATTGCGTGTTGGTTAGCTGCGCAAATAGTGTTGGGTAATTATTATTATTATGCTGCACGCTTTAGCCATTTCTTTCCTATTTACGGAATATTTGGAATAATTTCATGAAAATCTTTCGATTCTAAAGAAAATTTATTACACATATAAAATAGATTTCTGAAAATTAAAATTCGAACTAGAAAAAAATATTGCAATTTGATTATAATTAATCTATCTTATTCTTTTAAGCAGGTTAATAGCTTAAGTCATAGTTTTGATATAGATAAAGTAGTTTTCTATTTCAATAGATAATTTTGAGTAGAATTCCTTTTTCTCTTAGAAGATCTTTAAAGATCTCCTCTTGAAAGTAACATAATAGCCTGCACTTTGGATAACTGAATCAATTGCATGCTGCACTCAATAAACTTGAGAATCAGAGCAACTGTCAATTATTGAATCAATTTCGATGGATTTGGGCAAAAGCTGACAAGTTATGTGAAAAAGTCAGTAAGCAAATGGACGCTTTTATGTGCACCATAAACCAATTATTTGTTTCAATTGAATTTCAATTAACTTACTCGACCAAATGAAATACTCCAAGTTGTACGGTGCCATCAAGTTTTATGTTAGTTTCAGTTTGATGGAACTTTTCTAGATTTCAAGTTGCGCTAACTTTAATAGTTTTTGTGTGCCGGGCCAGCAGCATCATCAGCAGCATATGGCCCATAAAAGTCGGCCCACACACACAGACGAGTCTCAACTTGGAGGAATGGCACCTTTCCCACTTTTCCCACTTTTCACAGTTGACATAACCCAAAGCTGCAGTTGCAGTTGGAGAGCAGCGAATGCCATTGACGCAGTGCCTCAATTAACATAAAACTCGCACACACACAGATTTGGACTCGAATCTTGGCTGGTTGGCATATTAGCGCTTTTCATTACCAGCTCTCAAGTTTTGCGACTTTGCTTCCTTTATGAAAAGCCTTTTGACTGCATTTACACCTCCGTCTCGACTCCTTCTCCTCCTCCTCCTCCTCCTCCCTATCCTCCTCCTGCTGTTGCTCTGGCGGCGTCGTCAACAACTTGAAAAGACTTCCCACGAACTTTCTAATGCAAGCAGGCTGGGGCTAATGCAACGCCTCTTAATCATTTTAACAACCTTTCGCCCCATTTTACTTTTTCGCATATTGCGAAAGTTTGTCAGTGGGTTGAGTGGCTCGGTCGGTGGGTCGGCTGGAGGATCGTCTGCTGGATCGGTCGCTGGGTCAATGAACGTCTCGTCTCGCATAGATCGCATTATGGGAAAGCCAATTGGCAATTGGCAATTATTGCGACCTGTCCACGCCCAGACAGTCGGCGGGCGGCGAGTTGGATATTACGCCAAATTAACAAGCTGTCGTCTATAAAAAATACCATTTTTCGTAAATAAATAAACATGAGAGCTAAGGCTAAACGCAGCACAACGAAGTCGGAATACCCTACATAGGTATGTGCCATTTTTCGAAATTAAATCTTGAATAATTCTAAAGAAAAATGGGGTTTTAAGAGGGATTTGAAATGCAATCGCATATTATATTAATAATAATATATGATTATTATTAACAATAGCTTTTCAAGCACTTTCATTATTTGAATAAAAGTCTGCACACTGTGCATGTAGTTTAGGGATCGCATATATATTGGAAAAATTTAATTTAATAACAAAATTGTTTTTAATTATTGTTTTGAATAAATCCCGCATCTAGAGCCATCTTATCAAAAATTTCTCTTAATAATATTTGTAAGTCGATTGGCAATTCGATTATTCTTTTTTTTTTTTTTTTTTTTTTTTTTTATTATTTGGTTTTTGGGTTTTTGCTTGATTTTGGTGTTTTTTTTTTTTTTTTTTTGCTTTTTTTAATATAATTTGTTTGTTATTTTTTGTTTTTTTGTGGTGGGGGGGGGGGGGGGGGGGGGGGGGGGGGGGGGGGGGGGGGGGGGGGGGGGGGGGGGGGGGTGGGGGGGGGGGGGGGGGGGGGGGGGGGGGGGGGGGGGGGGGGGGGGGGGGGGGGGGGGGGGGGGGGGGGGGGGGGGGGGGGGGGGGGGGGGGGGGGGGGGGGGGGGGGGGGGGGGGGGGGGGGGGGGGGGGGGGGGGGGGGGGGGGGGGGGGGTGGTGGGGGGGGGGGGGGGGGGGGGGGGGGGGGGGGGGGGGGGGGGGAGAAAAAAGTGCGCAATACTTTCTTCCCATTAAAAAATAATTGGTTATAATATGAAATATAGAAAAAAATATGCTAATATTAGGGGAAAAAAAAATTTATATATTTTATAAAGTTTGCGATTCGTTAACATTGACTGAGATAAAAACGTTTCGTATATAAGATTCAATACATAAATCATAAATCATTCGAGTTCCAGTTTATTTGGGATTGCTAAAATAACAAAAAGTTCCTTAGAAGGATTGACTTAAAATATAAACTTTTCACACAAACAATATAAATTTGCACACTTATCGGATCAATAATATATAAATATATAAATTATATAGATGTATATATATATATAAATATTCGCATCACACAAATGTGTTCATCAAATTGAACTAGCTTCTGTTAGGGTATTGAAAACCTACAGCAATTGATTTTCATTTCATTTGCGGGTGTTTGGGCTGCATCTTGTTGGCAAGCGGGCAATAAAAATGATTATTTCGCAATTTAATTGCCAGGCCAACAACAACAACAACAAGAAGAAGAAGAGAGCAGGGTACAGCCCCAAAGAGCCCAAAGGCCAAGAAGCCAGCACAGCGGAGTCGTCGATCGTCGTTTGGATCGAAGTCGAAATCGATTTGGTCTTGAATATGACTCTGAATATGAATACCGATCGCCCCCCCCCCCCCCCTCTTCTTTCCCCCCGGGGGCCTGATGCAATCTTTTGCGTTTATAGTGACAGCCATTGGCAGTTGTTGTTGTTGTTGTCGTTGTTGTCGTTTATCGCATTTGAAATTGAAAGCCTGTAAAAAACACGTTGAAAAATTGAATGCGAAATTGAAATTTGGCTTTTTGCACATTTAATTTGTTATTTTTTTTAGCCTCTTGGCAAATGACTGACGTTCCTTTTAGCACTGTGAGGGGGCAAGGGGGCACGGGGGAGAGAAGGGGGTTAGACTTATGTTTTAAAAGCCAGACGTCGGTCAAGACCTTTGCCTGGCCATATTTTGGGGCATTTTATTGCGCCTGAGCTTGAGTTTTCATGTTGAGGATAAACGAAATTTAATATAACAATAACAATATTTAAAAAATAAATTATTATTAATTTTTAAGTGAATAATTATATGAGAAAGTTGTCAGCTTCGTTTTAAGCTTTTACCTAGCGAGCCTTAAGCTTTGCCTGTGCTTTAACTGCTTGGGAATTTTAAGCGCTTGACATCAGAGTTCTCATAACAGAGTCATTATGATTACATTTTATTGTTATTGTATTTGTATTATTAACACTATGGCCATAATTTGTATCAATTAGGGTTGCCACCCCGTTGAAATAGAAGCAGTTGTCGTTCAATTGACCCATTTAACCGATTTTAACTCTCGGCAAATACCAATCAATTAGAATCATGACAGCAGGGGCAACTCTCTGCGTCTATTAAGTTGCCTTCAGCTACGATTCCCGAATGCTACCACGCCCCGTTTTCGAACATTATCGTAACGATATATGTATAGCATGAGCACAATTTCCGGGGCTAAATAATAAATATCAATAAGCCAGCACGAATTTATTACCAAACTAACCGCAAAATGCGCAAAGCCGGCATCCTGCTAGACGATATCATGTGCCCTGGCCAGAGCTGCTCCAAACATCTTCAGCTGCTCGGACTGGCTCAGCCCACACTTCCCAGTGCTCGAACCCCTTCCGATCCCCTTCTCCATGAAGTGCTCGCCTGCGGTCGCAAAGCGCTAACAAATCCTTTTGATTAATTCTAATAGCCTCAGATGTGCAGCCTCGACATCATTTCTTTCGTTTAATACTCAATTTGGTGTTGTTCTACGTACTTCTCGCTCTGAGCCACAACATCGAGTCGTCATCATCATTACACCCTGTACAAATCGAAGAATGCCAAAAAAAAGGGGTATTTGCATTCGAATGAAAAGTATTTTAATAATATTTAATTAGATATATTTGGTAGTCGATGTGGTTTAAAATTGTCGTGAGATTATATAGTTACTTCTCTAGAGAAATAACTTCATTTTTCGGTGCAAGTTAATTAAACTGATTTATTTAATCGTGTATTTAACAGTATCTTATTTTTAACAAATTAAAATATAATTAGTGAATGCTTGTTAGCTTTTATAAACTTTTAGCACAAATATTCTCAAGCATATTAGTTAATTAATTAATTATCAATCATAATAATTCATAATAATTCATAATAATTTTTCGGCTTTTCTGTATAATTTACATTGAAATTCTTGTGCAAATAGTTTAATGCAGCTAACATGCTTTGATTCTGTTAATTTACAGAGTTTCTTAACAGACAGCAGAGTGTGACCGCATTTTTGTTGCAAGTCTGTTAAACTTAACAGTCAAGCCAAATAGCCTAAAAGTCTCTTTAGAAACGCACAAAAAATTCGAGTGAAGGTAAATGTTTTGCAAATAAAAATACTTGTTATTCTCATGCAGGGTATCTCTTAGTCGTGAACACGCATCTGGCTTGTTCGCTTGTTGTTGCTGTGGCTTTTTGCGTGCTTTGTGACTAATATGCAAACAAGCGAGCGGCAACAACAACAACTTGGCCAATAACTTAACTTGGCTCAGATGCAGCCACACACACACACGCACACACACACACACAAATATACACAGACAGACATGCGGCACTTGCTGCCAGTCGATATGAGCCACGAAAAACAAGTCCAAGTCCGTCGAGACCATAAAAATAAGATTAGCACACGCTTCACAGCAGCAACTCTTGTCGCTCGATGTTGCTGCTGTTGTTGGTTGTTGTTGGTTGTTGTTGGTTGTTGGTTGTTGTTGTTGTCGGTTGTTGGTGGTTGTTGTTGGTTGTTGTTGGTTGTTGTTACGGCGCCTGTTTGGTTTAAAATCCAGTGTTTGCTTTGGCCCGTTTGCTTGCGTTCCTTTTGGCACTTTGGCATTGCCACATCGAATGGCTAAAACGTTCGCACACATTGTGTGAGCAAAAAGGATTTTTAATGGCATTCACCCAAAAATGTGGGTTAAATGTGGCTCAGCTTGGACCAGAACTGGCCGCAGCTAAGCGTTAAATTAATGTGCATACGGTTCTTGCCTTTTTACTGGTCAGTCGATCACATTATGCCGATTACATCGTTAAAATAATTATTGGTTTTGAATAAAAGTTCACATTTTGTGGAAATTTTGTGTCTCGAATTGCATTTGCAATTATGAGAAACTGTTTTATTCGAAAATGTGATCAAATTTACCATGATATTTGGCAGGTTAAATTCAAAATGAAATGTTTACCATGACTCGGAGACCTTTGAACAATTATTTATCTACCGATATTTCGATATATTGGCTAATTTTCTATTTTATTACTAATTGTCAATTTGAGACGATCTCTAGAGATGCGCTCGTAGACTGCGTAGCTGACTTGTCATGCAACGTGTCCTGCCTTTTTATAAAGGTTAAATTTAAAATGAAATCTTTACCAAGCCTCAAAGAACTTTTAACTTTAATATATCCATCAATCTTTTGATATATTGAGTATTTTATTACAAATTGTTAATTCGAGAAGATCTCTAAAGATGCGCTTGCAGACTGCGTAGCTGACTTGTCATGCAGCGTGTCCTGCATGAAATCTTTACCATGCTTCGAAGACTTTTTAATTTTTAACTATTCTTCGATCTTTTGATATACTGACTAACTTACTATTTTATTACTTATTTTCAGTCTGGGAAGATCTCCAAAGATGCGCTCGAAGACTGCGTAGCTGACTTGCCATGCAGCGTGTCCTGCAAGACGACCCGAATGACAAGTCATCAAGTAAGTCTTTAGGCAAGAACACTAAAAGTTAAAAGAGAGATATTCTAATATATATATATACAACCACAATTTATTATTAATTTCACATAAATTCCGCATCTATTATTATATTTAGTTTTCTGTGCATTCCATGTATTTTTTTTTCGCATATGCAAATCAACTTAAGTCCTTTGCTTGTTTCGTTAACAAGATTATTTTAATTTCTGTCAGTTGCATTTCCTCTGCTCCCTTTCTTTGAGTTGTATATCCCGCCTAGCATCATCTAATTAATTCCCGGATAATATCTATATTCGTTGCTTTAATCTCCAATCTCACATTTGCGAGCAACAGCTTCGCGCGGCTGTAAACATTTCGCATTTAATCCAAATTCTCTGCACAATGTTCTCGTTCTGTTGGCTCTGCACCTTGTTTTGCTGCCCATTTCACATCAAGATACATTTGTATCTCAGACGAACACGAACAAAAGGCGCGCATGTGTAAATATTTTTTATTAGCTTTTTCGCAACGTTGGCTCGTGGGCAAAAAGCGCGGCCTGGCACCGGGCGAAGCCATATCGTATATCAATGACACACACACGGACACACACGTACACACACGCACACACACACACACACACACACGGACACACACACATACGGACACACAGGGGCAATCGCGCTTGGGCTCTGTGGAGCCCATTGCCCGTTCCCAAACCCATTCCGATGCGTCGGCGAGGATAATCGCGCACTTTTATGAATGCTTCAACATTCAGAAACAACAACAGCAATAAGAAGAAGAACAGCAGCAGCAGCTGCCACGCCTGGAATCTGAGTTGCGTTCCTGGGCACTCGGGTCGTTGTGACTTGCGGGTCCAAAGGTCAATGTTGGATACTGCACGATCCGAACTGCATAATCACTTAACATTTCGCATGACTCAAGGTCGGCATATGAATGTGAATGTGAATGTGAATGTGGGCGACATTCCTTCATTTCAGAAACAAAGCTTCGTTGAGGTCCTGTTGATTATTATTATTGTGGGTCCTTCGCAGGGAAATCCAGCAAGAAGTTAATTAGCATAACTCAACATTACATAATGCCAAGCCTCGAAAAGTATGCAATAGAATTTTTTTCGCAAAACACAATAGAAATTAGCATAGACACGAACCATTTAGACGGAAGTAATATTACCCAAAATTAGAATCTATATAAAAAATATACAGATTATTATAGATATAAGCAATATTTTTTAAGAAAATCTATGGAAAATTTGACTTTATATACCCGAATTAATATTTTTTAAAACCTTTCTCGAACATCTATCTCAGACTCGCAGATTGTATTTATTTTTCCCAAATATTCCATTTATAAACTTTTGCGAAAACTTTAAATGTCTTTAGCTCGGGTAAATGTCGTCTGATTTTAGAAAGTTATGTCTTTATGGACTTGAGAAACTCAATAGAATAGTCAAACATTTCCTTTCTAAATTTGATCAAAGTTTTAAGTTCGATTATTGTTAATGACAGTCGATAAGAATGATCTAAGCAGGTAAATCAACCGGAAATCGGACTCTGATTAATTGAGTTATGCTCATTTAATCTAAATATTTTAAAGAAATTTATGTTCTACTATTTTTGGTTAATTTTGGAAAAAAATCTTCCTCTTCAATTTGAATTCTCTACTGAATGTGCACATTGATTGCATTAGTCGAACTTTATCAAACAGATTCCGACAAAATATGGCGGGTAAATTATGTTTGCTCGCCGTCGGCTGGCATTTCGTGGAATGTATCTCGTAATCGCTGGGAATTTAATTGGCTCAATGGGAAAATCGTTGCAATTTTTGTTGCTGTATTTAATTTCAGTTCGTTTTGCATAGATTTTCCGTGCAATTAAAAATGTTGCGCTGTGGCGGCGCATAAATGCAAATTGTTCGCGGCAAATTGTGTTAATGCTTAATTCTTTATAAATGTTTGCAATATTCGTTTGCCAAATGCAAGCAGATATAAAAATTAGCACGCACACCCTCACACACACACACACACACACACACAGCCTCACACACATGAGAGTCATAAAAATGCAACAATGTAATGGCAACAATGGCAGAAGAAATATTCTTGAATGTGCTTATCGAATCGTTAATACCCTAATTTACCATGAAAAAAAATATAAACTGGTTCAGGTCTAGAATATATAGATATGATATTAAATGAAATACCTTCTGTATTTATTTCCAAAGAAGTTTAGATATAATTCAATTTACAGCTAATTAAATATAAATAAATACTGAATTTTAAAAGGGTAGGAGATTGACAAGGTCTTAAACTCTACATCATCTTCATTTCCCGCTTCCGACAACAAGTTGAGAATTTTAACAGCATAAAAAAAAGAGTCAAAGATTGTCTCCCAGCCAGTCTTAAAAGTCTTACTAAAAATGTGTTCACATTTAGATCATTCGTAAAGTTTGTTTGCAGTTCCTTTTGAGTGTGGCCAATTCGATTCAAAAGTCATATTACCCAATTGCTGTTTAGGGTATATGAAAAGTTGCGAACGGGAAATTAAGCGCATTTAGCATGGACTCAAACCCGTGGGGGAGGCGCTGTGGGCGCGGCAGGAGGCGCTGCTGCTTTATGTAAATTTCAGTCTGCCCGCCTGATATGCCTGCATGTGTGTGTGTGTGTGTGTGTTTCAATTTAAGCGCTGCGGCATTTGCCGTTTGTCGGCATTTCCACTGTACGGCTACCTGTATTTAAAGCCTGCCCCGCCCACGCGCTCTCTTTTGGCGCCCATCCTCTGTGGGAATTAATTATGCAGGCGTATCATGGCAAACATCATTGCCGCCCCTTCTGACCCCTCCCCTCCCCCCTCTCGAGCATGTACTCACAACCTTTGCACATTTACGCATACACATACGTGCCACGCCCCCCTCCCTCCCCCGCCCAGCTGTGTGCGTGTGCGGTTTTAATTTTGAGGCGCGTCTGCAATGCGTTGCACTGATCCTTTTGCCTGCAGCCAGTTTGTCGGGTGCCACGCCCCGCTTAAGCATTGACGCCCCCAAGTGCTGGCAGTTTTCGGTTTGTTTGCATTTCGTCCGTGTGATTTCACTTGCCAAATTGATCGGATTCACGGATTCAAATCCTCAATTGCCGCACTTTTATTGGTTACATTATTATCTATCTCTTGCCCTCCCGCTCCCACTCGTTCTGTCCCTGTCTATCTTTCTCACTCGCTCTTGCTGTGTTTAATTTCCCTGTTTATGTGCGGTTGCTTTGCTTTTCGCCTTGGCCACTTGGCCGCCAGGGGGCGCCAGCATCGTTTTCCCTTTTTGGGCGCTGTCTGCTTATAAATTCTATAAATTTTAGATCATAATGCTCAAACCACACCTCGTGTCATGTGTGTGTCATGTGTGTGAGTGTGTGAAAACTACGTGTGTTGCGTGTTTTGTTTTCCTCATTGCGGTTTCTGTGTGTGTGCGTGTGTGGAAATGGGTTAACAGCTCAGCCATTTGTTATGCATTTTCATTAGAACTTTCCCAGCTGCTCAGCCATTATCATTATCAAGGCAGCAAGTGATAAAAACAGCGTGAGAGATTATCGTTCACATAATGTTGATTGTTATGTCCCCATTATACGACAGGCGACTGCAAGCCCAACAGACAATTGATTGTAAAGATCCGTACAATTTCAAAAAGGTATAAGATTCCAAAATCAGACCGTGTTTACCAGAGATATTAAAAAAAATTTGCAAAAATATTTTGATTTTTAATCCGACCCCGTTTAATATAAAAAAGGTGATGTAACTAACCAATGTCTTTTTCGTGAAAATTTCTTCAAATATAAGAATTTTTTTTAATGCCAATCGATTTCTCGGCCAAAATAAGGTTCGATTTGGGAATTGGATACCATTTTCGACTCGTAAGGATCAGTACTATCGATTGGCATCAAAAAAATAAAAATCTAACTTTTGACCAAAATCATCAAAATTGTATTGAATATCTCGGGTAAATGCTGTCCGATTTTGAAATGTTATACCTTTTTGAACTCGTAGGGATCCCTACTATCAATCTGCATTCAAACATTTTAAAAATCGTAAAAAACCGATTCGTTTGTACAGTCAACCTTTTATGATCATTTTTTTGAATATCTCGGCCAAATAATGTTCGATTCGGGAATTTTATACCATTTTCGACTCGTAAGAATCAGTACTATCGATTGGCATCAAAAAAATAAATATCTAATTTTTGACCAAAATCATCAAAATGGCAAGGGGTTACATCACGTTTTTTCTTAAATTCGGGGTCGGTTCGAAAATCGAAATTTTTTGATGATTTTTATTGAATATCTCGGGTAAATGCTGTCCGATTTTGAAATGTTATACCTTTTTAAATTCGTAGGGATCCCTACTATAAATCTGCATTCAAACATTTTAAAAATCGATGGGTTAAATAATGTGTCTGACCAAAAACCGATTCGTTTGTAAAGTCATCCTTTTTTTATGATTTTTTGAATATCTCGGCCAAATAATGTTCGATTTGGGAATTTTGTACCATTTTCGACTCGTAAAGATATTCAGTTCTATCGATTGGCATCAACAAAATAAAAATCTAATTTTTGACCAAAATCATCAAAATCGCAAGGGGTTACATCTCCGTTTTTCTCTAAATTTTTTGATAATATTTTCCCTGATGACAGGGACCATAACCAGCTCAAAGGACATAAAAACTGGCCTCATGGTTTCCAAGATATGGCTATTGTCATTTTAAAGGACATTAAATTGACCACTTTAAGGTCAATTCTGATGTCCTTTGAACAACATGTAGTCCTTGTCCCGTAAACTTGGAATATCTAATAAAAAGGACGAAAATCCTTTAAGGAGCTGAGGAATAGAGATTTTTGTATGTAAAGATAAAAGGCTGTAGATCGGCCGTATCCTTGCCGATCATGATGTCCTTTTGCCAACCGTAAGTCCTTATGTTCCTAATTCAGTATATATAACGAAAAGGACGAAAGTCCTTTAGACAGCCTAAATATGAATAAAATTCTTTCTTAAATTAACATAGCTATAACTCGGCCTTATCCTTGCAGATCCTGGCAAATCCTGTGTCAAACGAATCGTATGAACAAGGACCTTAAACTGTCCAAAGGACATCAAAATCGTCCTTCTACTTTCCGAAATATGCGTATTTTACTAAAAAGGACATTTTTTAATTAGCCATAACTCGGCCAAATCCTTAAGGATATCGGAAGGATATACATTTTTGAACACGTGGGTTCCAGGACTGTCGATTGGCATTCAAGGATTTCCAAGATTCGACAAAAATTGTCACCAAAATTTTTCACAGGGGGTAAGTCGCAAAAGTGGCAAAAATCGAAAAAATCGGGTCTAACTTGGCCATTTGAAGGACTATCGGGATGTCCTTTGGACAGTAGATAGTGCTCACCATCCCATTGAAGAAAATATAACAAAAAGGACGAAAGTCCTTCAAATGGCGAAGTTTTATGGGCAATGTTTGCAAGAGAAAATAGGCCATAACTCGGCTATATCCTTGCGTATCCTTGCGAGTCCTGTGTCAAAAAAATGGTATTAACCAGGACTACAAGCTGGCCAAATTTCATTAGAATCGTCCTTGTAGTTTCGGAGATATTCAAGGATTTGTGATTTTGGGCTATTTCCGTGCGCTCCGCGACTGAAATTTTACAAGTAAAAATAAAAGTCCTGGGATTCTTAGATGACCCCATATTTTTTTGATGCAGTTCGATGCGGGGGGTCTATACGATCCTAACGCACCATGTCCTTCGAAAATCTGCAAGGACATGCCCGAGTTATGGCCTTTTTTCCTTGCAAAAAACGTCTTCATATATTTTGTGTCTTTGCTAATTTAAATGTGTTTTTATCTTTTCAGACTGACAAATTAAGGACTACAACGAGCTCTAAGGACCTCCACAACTGACAAAGCAGATTTTTCCAGGATCGGACTTTAATTAAGCCAGATATAGTTATTTTAAGCTTAAATTAGCAACAATTATAATTTGTACTGATTTTTAATATTTTAAGAGAAATAATTAAGAAAATAAGCATAAAAAACAACAAATTTCTAAATTTTAACATAAATAAATCAATTAATTTAAAATAATCAACGAAATTCCTGTTTTTTTATTTAAAAATTAAAAATCCATTGCATACCCGCCAGGGGCGTCTATTGGCAGCCGCTGGCTGCCGAGATTTTTCTTAAAATCAGCCAAAATACCAGGCGAACAGAAATGCCCAGAAGGTCGACAAAAAAATATTTTTACCTGCCGAAAAATTTCATTGCATACCCAAAAGGGGCGCCCTCGCCGCCGGCTGGGCCCCAAAATTTAACTAAAATTGACCAAAAATACCAGGCGAACAGAAATGCACAGAAGGTCGACAAAAAATATTTTTAGCTGCCGAAAAATTTCATTGCACACCCAAAAGGGGCGCCCTCGCCGCCGGCTGGGTCCCAAAATTTAACTAAAATTTACCAAAAATACCAGGCGAACAGAAATGCACAGAAGGTCGACGAGATTTTTTAACTAAAAATGTAACTCACTTATAATGAGTACTGTTAAGTAGCAGGTAATGTAAAATGAGTGCTGTAAGGCGGCTGTTAAACAACAGCTGCAGTTACAGCTGTTAGATCGAATGTTATTTGAGTACTTGCTAAACAATAAAATTATAGTATATATTATTGATACATATGTTTTTTTTTTTTGGTTTTTTATTTTTATCATATTTATTTGGATTTTCGCATAGTAATAATAATTTGTTCAATTATTTATAAGTATGGTTTGCTTGATGTTCTTAAATGTGTTTTCATTTTGTTGTTGCTCAATCATCTTCTGTGTTTGTTTTTATACATTAAAATTTATGCTAAAGTTAGAAATAAAATCTGTTGAAATGTTTGGTTTTTGTTTTGCTTACTCTTTTGTTGTCGTACATATAATTCTATGATAACATTTAAAAACAATACATAAACGTTTAAATATTTATGTGTCGAATTGCGCATTTAATTGCTAGTGAGTGTGTGTGTGTGTGTGTGTATGAGTGTGTATAAGTGTGTGTGTGTGTGTGTGCGTGTGCTTTTGTGTGGAATATAATAAATATAAATAAATTGCTCATAAATTATGGCAAATAAATGTTGCAAACAATTTTAAGCACGAGAAACATTAACGGCTCATTGTTTTGCCCATAAATTGTGAATACTTTCAAATTAATTGATTTTTGAATGGACTCATAAAATTGTGAACTCATTTGCTTAAGCGAAATGCATTTGGGATTATCTGAGTGTGCGTTGGCAATTCAAATGCGAATTAAATAGATTACAGTATGGGATTTGTTGACCTAATGAACAGAAAGCATATACAATTAAAAATACTTATATTAATTTATTTTAATTATTCTCCTTTGTTTTTTTTTTTCATGCAAAACATCAACAGTTTATGCAATTTATTGCCAAATGTTACAAATTCTCACAACACAATTTTGAGAAGAATTAAACTGAATTTAACTCGTATTTATTTTAAGATTGAAATAAAATCAAATGCAAAAATGATAATTAAAATTTGTTGTCTTTGTCTTTGTTGTTGTTGTTGTTGTATTTGTTGTTGGTGGGTTTTTGAATGGCTTTTGAATTAATTATAAACTCTGAATATATTTCTCGTTAGAGTGAGAGAGAGAGAGAGAGAGCGAGAGAGTGATATTTAGGGCCGTAGGATCTATGTATTTAATTCGATTATATTATATTAGTTAAATGCCCGTTTTTGCTGGCCTCGATCGAGACAAATCATGTACAAAAAACAAAAAAAAAACGTTGACTAGAAATTAAATAATTATTTTAAACGAGTTAGTATTTATTTAATACCAAATGCTTAACATTTCTCTCTGTATTGTGAGCAGTTTTGAGTTTCTTCCTCTTATTCTTGTTGTCGTCGCCGTATTTAACTTGAGTGATATTGTTTATTATCTTTATAATAATATGTATGTAGTATGTTTAAAATTGCTAATAATATTAAGTTTATCGTGTGTTTTGTTTTGTTTCGATTTATAATTAAATAACATAACATTAGTAAATTTAAACTAAAACGCAGTCAATTTTAGATTTTGGAATAGTTGTGCTTGCACACAATTGTAGAATTATTGAGTTTTGTTTTTCCATTAATATTTAAATATGCATAAACTATACATAAATGTATTCGATTCGATACCCTTGCAATCGATATTATATTTTGGATGGAGACATTTTCGAGTTGATCCGGAATATATATGTGTATATATCTGAAGAATCATAGTTCTAAACAGGAATTCTAAGGAGAGATTCGATTCGATAACTTATCGATAACAAATCGATATGAATTTTAGCTGCCTTCGAAGTACTTGTCTGCAAGGGTATTAAATCTTCTGTATGTCAAAGTTACATTCACTTTTACTTTTGAATAAACTGCAATGAACAATGCTAATTAGACTTTTTTTTTTTGGTTTTTTCGTTTTTTTTTTTAAATATATTTTTACAGCTATTTAAGATGATTTTGCTTTGAATTAGGGGCAAAAAATGTGTGTCGTAAAAGAGCTAATTTCGATCAGCGTGTATATATGTTCTCGTTCTGTATAGGATATGCAACTAAATTCACTTTCTTTTCGCCAGGCAGCGCTTCGAAGTCGAACTTAAGACTCGCTTTGGTTTCGGTTTCGGATTCGATTTCGTCAGCCTGCACTTACCGCCTGGTATAACAGATCTTATACTAATACTTATGTTCCGGTTCCGGTTCCGTTTTCGGTTCCGTTTTCGGTATCGGTTCCATTGAAAGGATTTACGAGAGCGCATTGTAGCTGGGCAGCTGCTCGTGCTGTGTGGGGCAGCGTCCGTGCTTCTGAATGTACAGTCCGTACTGGCAGGTTGGCGTCTTGTAGAGTCCCTGTCGAATGCGCCTAACAAGATTCATGGGTGGGGGGGAGGTAATTACAAGTTAGAAGGGGGGCTGGTCTTATTGTCGACTCACTTGCGATCGTTGAGGGAGAAGTGCTCGCTGCCGCTCTTGAATAGACTGCAATGATCGTTGCTCGAGGAGCAGTCGCAGCGCCATTTGCCGTCCTTGCCGAGTATCTTCTCGAACAGGGCTGGACACTCGAAAGTGGGCATGGTCTGCAGCTCAGTCTGCAGCCCTGCAAAGTCCTCCGCAAAGTCCTTGCCGCGCTCCACGCAATGGCATTCGGTGTGGTTCACAAGGGTCAACGTCTCGACGCTGAGGCGTCTGTCCACATGATTTATGACCTGCAATGCAAAAAAGAAGCGAGAGCATAAGAAGTTGTTGGCCGGGTTATTACTTTCTAGCTTTTGTGGCTAATTGGGCTTTAATGTGCATTCAACTGGCATTCACACAAGAACTCACTCTCAACTTTAGCATAGTTCGCTCAATGACGAGCTGACCCGCTTAATTTGCATATGGAGATTATTATTCAAAACTTCCTGCAAGCATGTGTGTGCGAGTGTGTGTGTGTGTGTGCGTGAGTGTGTGTGTGTGTGTGTGTGTGTGCGTGTGTGCGTGTCTGACTGAATGTTCCTTAAGCTCATCAAAGTTGTCGTCATTGTTATTCTTGTTTCTATAGCTCTTGTAATTCTAAATGAGTTGTCAGCTGTCAGCTGCCATTTGTGAGGGCCAGAGGCGTAGGCAGACCCTATTTAAGGGGGGACTTGATAGTAATCATTGCTATAAATCTATCTGTCTATCTATCTATCTATCTATCTATCTGTCTTTCTATCTATCTATCATAAAGAGACGTATAATTGGAGTTGTCCGACTGCGAAGGAGATTGCGGAGGTTTTATCTAATCGTTCTCTCAGGTCGGTTTATAATATCAAACTACCCTTTTTAATTTTTATATGAGACCTAACAGTTGAGTAAGTTGTGTTGTAAATATTCACATAGGTTTAATTAAGTTTGTTTTCATAACAACAGTAAAACTGAAATAAAGAAAAAGAAAAGCAAAAAATCGATCTATCTATTTATATATCTTTCTATATTGGTGTCATAAGCTAAGTTTCGGGATCGAGTTCCCATGTATACGACATTTTTTGTCTAATTTATATTCTGAAATACTTATATACTAGTTTTCTAGTTTTAAAGAAAAATAAAGCATAAGTTTACTTTTGTTATAAGTTACTTTTGCCCATTTAAGAAAAGAAACTACAAGTATATTTAAAGGACAAGTTGCAGAATTTACCCAAAACACAAACAATTCTGACACACTTGCATTTTCTACATTATTCACTTAAGCCGTGCGACGCCGGCTAATTTTTTCTTGTTATAAAATAAGTAAATTATTGAAAAAATGAATAGAGCAATTAGAAGAAAAACGTTTTTTCAAGAATAAAAAATTGAAATAAATGCGTGGCTGAAGCAAGGATGAAGAGTGCAGAGGCAGAGCGAGAGCGAAGGGAAAGGGATAGAAACAAGATAGAAAATATAGTAAAATAGTGAAAAACAAGAAACGAGATAGAAAATATAATAAAATAGTTAAAAACAAGAGAACAAGACATACAGATAGACACAGCCCCAGCAGAGCGAACACTTTTAAATATATACAAAAGCGGGCTCATGCTCAAATGGCTGCCACTTTGCAAATCCCCGTTGGACTACGCCCCTGGCGACAAGCATTAGGAGACAACTTGAACGGCTTCTGTTTCGTTTTGTCGTCGGCTGCCAAAGACTCGGAGTCTCAGAGTTTGTGTTTCTGTTGCATGACAAGTGCAAAATGATGAAATGCCATATGAATTGCATAAATTAAGCGCGATTCGTTTAATTAAAATTACAGAGGCCGGTTATTAATCAAGCTAAGTAAATAGCTGCCACTCAGCAGGCAGGCAGCTGGGCGAGAAACCAGGCAAATTAAGTCCAAAAATGTGCCCAAAATGTTGTTGGCCACAATTCGAGGCCACAAAGGCCGAATTGCTTTGGAGCATTGGAATTTGATTGGACGCATCAAAGCAGAAAACTGACAGATGATCGAAAAAAAGAAACAGAAAAATAAAAACATGATTTAAAACCTTTTATGCGCTGATACACACACACACACACACACACGCACACACACACATGAACACACACTCATTTATATTTTGTATAAAAACACACAAAATTGCATTTAAGTATATTTTATTTTATTTCCTATTTTATTTCTGGGCGTACTCAACTCTGGTGGCATGTTTATGCAAATTTTTGAATGCAACGAATTGAAAAAGTTTTTCATGCTTGACATGTCACTCGCAAACACGCCCACCGCCCACCGCCCCCTTTTTAACCCCCCCGCATGTGTGTGTGCGTGTGCTTGGAAAATATAAAATTGAAGAAAATTGCAGCAGGCGCAAGAGGCAAAAATCCTGCTGAGCTCGCTCGAAGAGCTGCAGTCGAATAATTGCCGGAAACGGAAGTGCACAGTGCTGCTGTTGCTCCTTTCTCCTTTCCCCTTTCTCCTTTCTCTAATCTCCATTCTCCATATTCTTTGTTGTTTGTGCTCATATTTGAGCTGCCAACGAACCACTTCTCAAATTGCGGCAAAGTGCTTGAGTCTCAATCCCAGCTGAGGGGTTTTGCCTCTAATTGGGCTAAGCCTAAGCAACATATAAATATATATAAATATAAATATAAATATAAATATATATGTATATATAATATTCTATATGCAAATGCAGTCGGCGCAAGAAGTGCGCACTTTGGACTCAAGCAATTAGTCAGTTATTGCTTTGCAGAAGACGTCCCGAGCAGACTCAAGGACTCGAGACCAAGCCAAGAAGACCAAGCAGCAAGGACTCAAGCCAAGCATGAAATATGTAGAACAATTTTGAGTGCATTGTATGTGTGGACGTTTAAGCTATTAACACTACTTGACAGTGTTGGGTAAGTGGCAGTTTATGTGCGAGAGAAACTAGAGAAAAAAGCAGCTGCAAACGAAACAGCAGGAAGAGAGAGAGTGAGAGAGAGAGGGAGAGAGAAAGAGAGAGAGAGTGGGAGAGAGAGAGTGGGAGAGAGGGAGAAGAGAATAGAGAAACGCTGAAATTACCCGACATTGCCCGGACTATGATTCCTTTAACATGACTCAGAGGGAAAACTGAATTTATCAGAATAGGAAATTACCCGACGTTGCCCGGCCTAGTTTTTCGGTTTGTTGAAATATGAAATATAAATATTGAAATATGAAGATGAAGGAAAAACCGAATCCATTAACATATTAACATTTGTTAACATTCAATGGGATCGAGACCCAAACTTCGTGCTTGAAGCTCAAAGCGTGCCCTCTATTAAGACAACAATTTTCAGCTGAATTTCATCTTGGAATTGGCTTCCTTTCGGGGTCATATGATAGAAAAGTTCCTGCACATTTTCACCTTAATAGAGCTCTGCATCTAATTATGACTGCTGTTGCCTTTTGCCGCACTTTTATGGAGCCGCAGATAAGCAGGTAAAACCCCTCCGAGCCCCGCCCACTCAACCGCCTTGTGGAGCGCTTTTAATTTTCAAATATTTATGATGCGCTTGCTAGGAAAAAGTTTCGACTCGAAGATTTATGCACACACACACACACGAGAGAGAGAGCTGAGGGGCAAAAACAAGCCATGAGAGTAGAACACAGCCACGCCCATCGACGCCCCCGACGCACACTTGGCGCGGCAGCGCTTAATTATCCAATAAAAGTTAGGCAAGACCACAGGAATTATGTCGGGGCGATGCGCTGCGATGAAAGTCAAGCAACAAGGGCAAATTGCAGACAGTTAGAGGCGAAGTTTGGATACCCTTACATGTACTTGAAGGTAATGATAGATAAAGGAAAATAAGAGAAGTAGAGAGAGGGGGGTATAGGAAAATATATGATTAAAAAAAATAAATAATAAATAAAATATATGATTAAAAGAAATAAATAATAATTAAAATATATGATTTAAAGAAATAAATAATAAAAAAAATATATGATTGAAATAAATAAATAATAAATAAAATATATGATTAAAAAAAAAATAAATAATAAATAAAATATATGATTAAAAAAAAATAAATAATAATAAAAATATATGATTAAAATAAAGAAATAATAAATAGAATATATTATTAAATTATTTAAATAATAAATAAAATATATGATTAATATGAATAAATAAAAAATAAAATGAAATGTGATTTAAATAAATAAATAATAAATAGAATATATGATTAAATTAAATATTGTCAACAAGAGGATTCGTTCTCTAAGCTTCCTGCTCAGGCGCCTGCCATACTTTATATAGCTTTTAATAATATGCATACTCTCGGATAATGTATGTGAGCTCGTCAAAAGTGAAAATTAAATAACTCAACTTGTCCTCCATGGTCACTTTTTGTGCGACTTTAGCGCAATGTTGGGCCAACAAAGTTGCGAAAATGTTATCTGCCAGCTTAAGCATACAAAATAATACTTAAGGGAAAAAAAAATATAACCTCTTTGCTGGCTTGTCTCCATAAAGCACAAAAATATGTGGCCAGGAGCAGGCAAAGTAGTGGCAGCTGGAGCAGGAGCAGGAGTGGGAGGGGAAGCAGGAGTGGGAGCAGGAGTGGAAGCTGGACTGGGAGCCAAAGTTTGCGCACACACGAGCCAAGGAGGCAGCTCAGCGGCTGTCATTGAGAGGTGTCAAGTGCCAGGCAAACAGCTTGAGAGCAGCAAGAGGATAGAGCGAGAGAGAGAGAGAGAGAGGGGAGAGAGAGAGAGAGGAGATGAGGTGCTGCATCCCGGCGAGCAGCATCAAAAAAACATTCTTACAAAACATAATTTATGTTGCGCAAATTTTGTTGCAGCAGCTCGTAGGTAGACAGCAGGGGTGGGCGGGTTATACAGGGAGGGGGGGGGGGAGACAGCATTGTTGAAGTGCATTGCCCCCTGCGATCCACGCCAGGCCCAGGCCAGAGACATCAGCTCGGGCCCAGGCACATGTTGTAAAGCATTGCGAGATTTATGACGCCTCGCTTCGCCTCGCCTCGGTTCTGGGTTCAATGCACCCCGACGCGACAGAGATGTCGTGTGTGACTTTCACCCGGACCAGGCCAGAAGCTGCTGCTGCTGCTGCTGCTCCAGCTAGAAGAGCCTCCGCATCGTGAAAGCCAACGCCTCCGCCTCCGCCTCCGCCTCCGCCTCCGCCTCCGTCTCTGTCTCCGCCTCCTCCTCGGCCCGATTGCCTGGTAAATGTCGCCCACCTGGTGGCCAAAGTAAAAGTCAATTGGCTGACAGGCAAATCGCTGGCCATGTCCAATCTCCGTCCGTTGTTGTCCTCCGTCCTCCGTTTAATTAATTTGCCACAAAATATGCGATTCGCTGCAAGGCGCGTGCATAATCAGCTCTGTGGGTGGAGCCTGTCGTCGGGCCGCAAAGCAAACATTCATTTTGCTTATTAAACAATGAGACGGGAGGCTTTAAGAGAGGGGTGAAACAAGGGGGGAGGAGGGGAGTTGCTGCAGTCGAGTCCCAGCAGGTGCACCACAAATGCAAATTGCCATTGCACGTAAACCGCTGGTGGGCGTTTCGAGCCAGTGGGCGTGGCAGCTCCCTAATGCCCAGTTGCCAAGTTGCGTGCGTGCTATGAACAGTTATTGGCAGCAGCCAGGCAGCCAGGCAGCCATGCGAACTTCTCGTTGCCAACTTTATGCCGAATGCCCGACGACAGTTGCAGATTTTACCAAATTGTTCAACACTCTCTGAGCTGAGCACATTGACAGCTGTCTCTACTGCGCAGGGGGAGGGGTGAGGTGAGGTGAGAGAGAGAGGGAAGGGGGGAACGTTAGTCAGGTGCATCCAGCTAGGACCACAACTCGACTAATTTGGTTTTTCACGGCCGGGCTCAGCTGGGAATTAACTTGGTTAACATGCACTCAGCCAAAAAGTTGGCAAAACTCAATTATTCAGTTTGTTCGTTATACACATATGAATATATAGGGAATATGTATATATATATAGGAATATAAATACATATAGGAATGTATATCTTTATCTATATAGTATTTTTAACCCTGACATGATATATAGCTCGAGAACTATTTGAGGTAGATGCATTTAACTTGACATATAGCTTATCGTATGATGTATAAAAGAATAAAGCATATTTATTTTTTGAATTCCTCCTCCTTTCTGCCCGAAATCAGGAATAGTATTAGTTTTAAAGGTAAAGCCTTGCGCTTTGGTATGCGCGCATATTTATAAACCATATTTCAGCTTCGAAAATTTCATCAAGATAGCTTTATAAACACCCAAGTTAAGCAAGAATGCATTTTCCATTCATGGAGAGGCTTACAGCAGAAGAAGCACAGTTGCTGCATAGGCTGCGTGTGTGTGTGTGTGTGTGTGTGTGTGTGTGTATTTGTGCATGCATGTATAGAAGGCGACTATAATGCTTAAAACGGCAGCTTGGCGCACTTGTTACTTATTTTTAATAGAAAGTTGTTAGTGTGCGTTGGTTTTTGCAGGGTATCTACCAGTCAAAAGAGCCCGACTAGAAACCTCTAATTTGCTCTCAATGAAAAGTCGTTAGGTTGGATTAGTTTAGTAGGGTATCTTCTTGTTGGTCAGGCCCGGCTAAAGTACTTAATTTGTTTTTAATGAAAAGTCGTTAGGTTGAGCTAATTTTACAGGGTATCTCATAGTCTAACACGCGTGTTTCGTTTTTAAAACTATCTCCCAATCGGACAGGAAGAAAAGGAAAAATAGTTAGGCTGGTTTGGTTTTTACAGGGTATCTTATAGTCGGACACTCCCGACTAGAGCAGCCTAATTTGTTTTTGATGAAAAGTCGTTAGGCTGAGTTAATTTTACAGGGTA
Source organism: Drosophila lacicola (assembly GCA_035045355.1). NCBI lineage: Eukaryota > Metazoa > Arthropoda > Insecta > Diptera > Drosophilidae > Drosophila > Drosophila lacicola. Next base: position 358,914 of record JAWNPB010000226.1, read on the forward strand.
TGTCATAGTCTGACACGCTCGCCTAGAGCACTTAAATTTGTTTTTAATGAAAAGTCGTTAAGCTGGGTTAATTTTGCAGGGTATCTCATAGTCGGACACGCGTGTTTAGTTTTTAAGGGCATCTCCCAATCGGACAAGCACACTTGTTACATATTTTTAATGAAAAATAGTTAGGCTGGTTTGGTTTTTACAGGGTATCTCCTAGTCGCAAACTCCCGACTAGAGCCGCCTAATTTGTTTTTAATGAAAAGTCGTTAGGCTGGATTTGGATTTGGTTTTGTGGCCAACCGAGATGCTGGCTAACAATGTGCCCGAGGCTATTAACCGAGGCGTGGGTGCAAATACATGAATAGGATATGTTATTCATGAATGATCTTTCATTATATTTTCGCTCTCTTTATTCTTTATTGTATCTCGCCCTTTTTTTATTGAATGTTCATTTTTATTATATATTTTTAATTTCCTATCGTTGCGCTCGGCTACAGCGGCAGCAACAACAACCAAGTCGAGGAGCTTTATTAATATAAAGCCCAGGCCCTAATTTTTATTGACAAACACACATACACACAAACACACACACACACACACACACATTCATGGATGTCTCTATATGTGTATGTAGTCGTGCATGCCCCAAAAGTTGTAACCATTTATCAAGAGTCGCTGCCTCACATTGTGCGACTTCTATTTGCCTTCAGCTGTCTCTCCCTCTCTCTCTCTCCCTCTCCCCCTCTCTCTCTCTGTCTCTCTCTCTCTCTCCTACGTGCTTGTTGTTGCAATTGCTCTGATTGTTGTCGCTGTCGCTGCCTCGTTGGGGGCGCAGGTCATGCTTGAGGGCGCCATGTTGCAACATAATTATATCGTTTCACCTTTTCTTTTATACATTTTACTCCAATTTATATATATATAATTTTTTTTTAATGTTTGCGCTTCGAAATGAGTTTTTAATGACGCAATGATAATTCAATTTGTTGTTGATTTATGCCACATGAAATTGTTGTTGTTGCTGTTGTTGTCTTTGTTGCTTTTGTAACGAGCATTCAATATGTTGAAATCGAGAATGTAATTATGCCCGGCTGCTGAATTTTTGTTTATGTATTTATATATTCATTTTTTCCAAGGTGTGTGTGCCCGAATCATTGTGCCCGCTGGCAACGCTCCGAGAGCATGATTAACATTTTTTAATTACCAATTTAGCGACAAGGCAGCGGATATGCGATTTGTGGCACATATCCAAGTAATTAAGAGCAAGCGTTTATGTCGCAAAGCTGGGATGAAATTAATTGCTTTTTTTTTTTGCAATCTGGCAACGCCAGGTAAATTAAATGGGCGCCTATCGATAAAACTCGAAAATCGATCAAAACTGTCAAACGTTAGGTTTAGATCTTGAAATATTTGTTTTAGAAGCTTGAAAATTGTGTTTGTTTCACATTTGAATTGCAACTTTTTGCAGTGTGGCAACACCGAATAAATCAAATAGGTGCCTATCGATAAATCGATGCGTTTTCACCTTAAAATATTTAAAGGATTTTATGCATTTAGCAGTTTGTGAAAATGGGCTTATTCCACATTTGAATTCGATTTTTTTGCAGTGTGGCAACACCGAATAAATCAAATAGGTCGCCTAACGATATATCGATCAAAAGTGCAATAAGTTAGGTTTTGATCTTTAAAGCTATAAATAATTATATACTTAAAAGAGTTTGAAAAATGTTTTTGTTTCACATTTCAATTACAACTTTTTGCAGTATGGCAACACTTACACATGATGATAAGTACATATCGATATATCGATCAAGACTGCCATATCTTAGAATTTAACCAAGAAACACTTAAAGAACAGCTTGAAAAGTATGTTTGCTCTACATTTGAATTAAATTTGGGGGAAATAAATAAAAGGTGAAAAATGTGTTTTTTAAAATTTTATGTTTTTTGGTTTTTAGAAGGTGAGACTCTACATTTGAATTAAAGTTTTCAGCAGTGTGGCAACACTTACACATCGAGATAAATACATATCGATATACCGATAGAACTTCTGTATGATTGCTTTTGGGCCAAAGAATTTGACCAATTTAAGTGTAATCTATAAAATGAGAAGCTTGCGTAGGTTTGCCCTTAAACTAAGATAATTAATTTGATTTTGCTAACTTTTTTCTCTTTTTGGCTTCCGGAATGCCCGCAAATATATCGAAATATCGATAACAACTAATCGTAGTATTTTAAGCAATCATAAGCGCCAAGAAATTGATATTAATATGTATTTTATGCATAGATCAGCTTAAGAAAGGATTAACTTTTGATTTCAACTGGTAACTTGTAAGCTTTGCTAACTTTTTTCTCTATTTGGCCCGCAAATATATCGAAATATCGATAACAACTAATCGGAGTATTTTAAACAATCATAAGCGCCAAGAAATTTATATAATTAGTATGTATTTTATGCATAGATCAGCTTACAAAAGGATTAACTTTCGATTTCGACTGGTAACTTGCTAGCTTTGCTAACTTCATATTTGTCTAAATTCGGACACATTTAACTAGTTATATTATTAAATAATTTCAACAGTACTAATTGGCCTTGTGCTACGCATAAAAATGTGTGCTAACTCTGCTTGCTTTGGCTTTTGAGTAATATTTCTGCAGCTTATTCAACTGAGTTGTGAATCAATTTCGCGTACTTACATTGAAATGCTTCTCGAATTTGTGGGTGGATTTCGGGGCACAGATCTGGTTGCGCTGGGGACAGCAGCCGCTGTCCTCGGCACAGCGATAGACGCTGGTGCAGTGCGGCGAGTAGCTCTTCGAGGTCTCCCGCTCGACGCGCACGCAACGTAGCTGCGGCACGCGGCACACATTCTCGTCTCTCACCTCGTCCATGTGTGCCTTGGCCTTGGCTGCAAAGGCAGTTTAAATTGTGGTTAAGGTGCTTCAATAGTTCCCCCCCCTTGCTCCCCTTGCTCCCCGTACTCACCCTTGTCCTCGGCCAGCTGGCGCTGTGTGTTGAGCACAGCCTCGGGCGTGCCGAGCTTCTTTTGCTTGTGGGCCGTCAGAGTTCCGGCAATGTGATTCCGTGAGTAATTGTTGTCCGCATCCTGTGTGAGAGAACAGGCAAAAATTTGATTAATGCCAGCCAAAAAAAAAGTTGCCAAACTTAATTGAGTTGGAGCGAAAAACTGCGGCCAGCTGGAACATGGCTTAAAAGTGGCCCACATAAAAGTCGTCACTAAATAAAAGGCCCATTTGTGCCGTGTGATGGCAATTTGTCACAATATTTATTGTACAACCAAACCCGAGGAGCGGGCGGACTGTGTGTGGGCCCTGGCAGAGATTCAGGTAACGTGCCAGACAAACATCAACTGTCTGCTCACAGCCGGAGGCAAAGGGGAGGCAAAGAGGGGAGGGGGGGGCAGGCAGGAGGCGGTCAATTGCTGCAGAACTTCATAAACTAAGAATTCATGTGTTTTCACAGTTACGACAATTGCAGCAACAATAACCATAAGTTACAGCTACAGCTATGTGCAGTGCAACGAATATTGTATACTCTTTTCTTTCAGTTAGAGCAGAAAAAATCTGAAGAACTTAAATAGATTTCTCTGGGGAAGCTCCTTGCAAGATCTGTTTAAATCAGTTGAGAATTATAAGCAAATGGCGCAAATAGTAGAACAAGTATGAAATACACTTTCCTTTCCGTAAGAGCAGAAATATTAAGCAAAATAATTACAAATGTCTGAAGAATTTAAAGAGATTATACTCTGAAGGCCCCTTTCATGATATACTTAAACCTGATGAGAATTATAGGCAAATAGCGCAAATTGTGCGACAAATATTGAATACACTCTCCTTTTAGTAAAAGCAGATATATTGAACAAAGACAGTCGCATAATATGCTTTAATTAGTTGAGAATTATTAGCAAAAATGTTGCATTTACATCTAAAATATGACAAAACCTATCACAAAGTCATGATACCTCTTGCTGGTGCAAATGTCTGAAGAGTTTAAATAGATTTTAGGCTGGGAGGTTATTTAGGTGACCTTCCATGATATGCTTTAACCACTTGAGAATTATAAGCAAATATCGCTTACATCAGCTTAAATTTACATCTAACAACTGACAAAAGCTATCACAAAGTCATGATACCCTTCGCTGGTGAGTGGCTTTTATAACAATGCCAGCAAACAAAACAAATTGGCAGTCCGGGCAATAAATACGAGCAACAGAGCCAAAGAGAACAATGCCCGATGTCGGACGCTGCAGAGAACTCAAAGTAGAACAGCAGCAGCAACAACAACAGCAACAACAACAACATCAACAACAGCAACAACAACAACAACAGCAACAACAATAATAACTACAACAACAAGGAAAAATGTTGACCAATGCGCACAATTGGCAATTTGTGAAGTTAAGCGAAATTAATGAGCAGGCAGAGGGCCAACAACAGCAGCTGAGCCTCAGCAGCAACAACACTGAGCAGTGTTGGTAAACGTGCAAAGTAGTAGTAGGAAGCAGCCGCAGCCTCGACCACAAAGGCGTTCAACGTGGTCGAGTGCCAATGAGCCGAATGGCTAAATAAATGTCCAAAGCCAAGAAAATGCCTGAAAAATGAACACAAAAAAATAAACCACAAATGCGACTTGGACTTGGACTCGAATTCTTAAGACGTTCATTAGTTACACCGGAGCACTAGGGGGAGGGGGAGGGGGAGGGGAGCCTACATCAAGGTGCTCAAGAGCCATTGGCATAAATCTTGGCTTCTTGGCATTTTCTATGTTCATTTCATGTTCATTTCATTTGGCTTAGCAAAGAGCCCAAAACAATGGCGCTCAATGATTTTTAGCGCGGTTTAACCTTGAGGCTTATGAATGCGCCATTGTTTGTACTACACCCCCCACCCCCCCTCCACGCCCCCCACTCCCCTACTCCCCCCAAAAGCCTGTCGGAGCCACAACGTGGCGTTAATGCGCAAATATATGGAATTGCTTGGCTTGGAGTGCGGCGCTTTGCTTTATGGCCAGTTTCATTGACCAATGCCTGGCATTGAGGCCAATTCAATTTGATTAAAGCGAACCTGCCTCCCCCCCCCCCTCCCCCTCTCCTACGTCCAAGTGTACGCTCTTAAGCTGACACAAATCGGTTTGTGGCCTTTGCCGAGTGCATAAAACATGTCCATAAAATGATGATAATATCGGGAACTTACAAGAATTGAACGACATATGCGCAAGAGATCAAGAAAGTGCCTGTGTTTACATTTAGATTAAAGAATGACAAACTTATAAAAAGTATTTATGGCGAGTTAAAAATATGAAGGGACAATTATTCACGATATATTAATGATGTTGAAGAAACGGGAAATAAAGAAAGGGGAAATCATTTCCAATACAATCAAGTAAAGATATATATAGTTGATCATGGACTTATTTCTCTCTGTTCTCTCCATCTATTAATTTCCTTCCTTAAGACACCAAATTAAATATGTTTTAATCTTATTAAGAAAAAGCTACTTTCTTATTCGATATTATTCTACTTATGGAAGACCTTCTTGCGTTTCCAACTTAAATTGCAAAAAGCTAAGCGCTTGATATTTGGTTTATGCCCAACTTTATGTCTCTTGAGACTTCAAATTTAATGTTGATCGGAGCATATAGACCGAAGATATTGAAGAATGAGACAATAATAATAATAATAATGAAATGAAATAAAATCTAAGCATATTTTTTTTAACTAGAATAAATACTAAGTCTCTCTCTTATCTTATTTTAAAGTCGTAGTCTTCTTTTATCTAGAATAAATACTAAGTCTATCTATAATCTTATGTTTAAATATAAGCATATTTTTTATAGAGAATAAATACTAAGTCTATTCCATTATCCCAAATGTTTCTATGTTTATGTTTTTAATTTATTTCCATTTATGCAGCAAAATCTGCTTAGATCGATAGATATATATACATATATATATATATAAATGAATATTTGTCGAAAAAAACTCACAAGTGGTATACATATCATGAATAGCATCGAATTGCACTATCAAACCCCGCCCCTCTCTCTTTGCCTCTCCCTCTCTTTCTATCATTGGCAATATGCGGCACAAAGGCTGATTAAATTGAGCGGCTCGTTAGTCGCAACGTGGGGCAACGTGGCCGGGCTGATAAAGGAGATGCGCCTAACTAAATTTAAACAAGTGAAACACTCACAAGAGCGCAGCTGGAGAGAGGAGGGAAATGGCTAAGAGGGGGAGAGGGGGGGAGACGAAGTGCAGTCAGTTCTTTGACAAAGGGCTTGTCAGGGGCAGGCTGCTGTCGCTGGCAGTCGACATTCGAGAGCGAGTGGAAAGAGGGGAAAAGGGGGGGAAAGGGATGTGCAAACACGGAGCTGAACTTTGACCCCTGCTGCTGCTCACACCTGGTCATCGGCGGGCGAGTTAACCTCGATTTGAATTACGGCGCAATGCAAATGCATCCCTTGTGTGTGGTAGACGGCATCAGATGGCAAGCAGGACAATGGCCAAAAGACGCAGCAGAAAGCCATTTGGCATTAAACATTCAGACGAGAGAGCTGATAAAATTTAAAAGCCAGCCATTCTTTAAAGTCTGACGTCGACGCTGGGGCTGAGGCAATCAGGCACTTGGGAAATTTGCGCAGAAGCTGAAACAGTTCATAAATAAAAGCAAATGCCTGTTGTGTGTGTGTTCTGGCGTGTGTGTGAGTGTGTGTGTGTGGGCGCCTGGGTGAACGTGTCGTATGCGCAATAATTAAGTTTCAAATGCCAAAGGCACAAAGTGACGTGTGTGTAGGTGGTACAAAGGGTCCCGCTGGGCAACAGCAACAACAACAATAATAATAACAGCAACAATAATAACAGCAACAATAACAACAACAAAAGCAATCAAAGCAGGAAAAGTGCTCGACATGGAAATACTTGAAGCAGTTGCAATTTGTTATTAACCATGAAGTAACTTAACAGACGCTTTTAACAGAAACTCTATATGCTCTTAGCGCAGCCAACTTAATAGGAGCTGTTAACTAAACAAGCGCAGCCAACCTAACAGACGCTGTTAATTAACCAAATGCAGCCAACTTAACAAAGCGCAGTCAACTTTACAACTGTTCACTTATAAAATTGTAATATTTTATAATACATTTATAAGCAGTTCCAATTTGTTATTTACCAAGAACTAGATCCTGAACCGAACCAGTTATCTGAAAACCAGCCTATCCAAATCTAAAGGTCTTATACAAATTTATTGAAAAAGAAGTAATAAGAAGAAAAAAATCTAAGCTCGGATTCTCAAGTCTCATTAAAATATCCAGTCCCATCCAACTTAACAGACGCTTTTAACAGATACTCTATATGCTCTTAGCGCAGCCAACTTAATAGGAGCTGTTAACTAAACAAGCGCAGCCAACTTAACAGACGCTGCTAATTAACCAAATGCAGCCAACTTAACAAAGCGCAGTCAACTTTACAACTGTTCACTTATAAAATTGTAATATTTTATAATACATTTATAAGCAGTTCCAATTTGTTATTTACCAAGAACTAGATCCTGAACCGAACCAGTTATCTGAAAACCAGCCTATCCAAATCTAAAGGTCTTATACAAATTTATTGAAAAAGAAGTAATAAGAAGAAAAAAATCTAAGTTAGGATTCCCAGTTCAGTCTCATTAAACTATCCGGTCCCATCCAACTTAACAGACGCTTTTAACAGAAACTCTATATGCTCTTAGCGCAGCCAACTTAATAGGAGCTGTTAACTAAACAAGCGCAGCCAACTTAACAGACGCTGTTAATTCAATAAATGCAATTGTAATACAAATATATTAATAAATTAATTAAAATTTTTCTCTTTTCCATTAGCCTTAAAAAAAAAAATAGAACGAAAACTAAACTGACGAAAACTTATTTGGTAAATATTTAAAGAATTTATGACTCCACAAGAAACGACCATTTGCAGGAATTTCATTTGCCTCACCTCAAATATGGCCTCAAGGGTATAAAAGCAATATATAAAGTTCTGTGGGCATATTTAACTGGCAATGTTGCAGCTTATAAACCATATGTTTTATGAGTGCACAAATCAGAGGCCACAAAGCGCTTTTAAAAGCATCTGGAAAGTGCAGCCACCCACAGAAACTCATAGATTGCGCCACATGGAAGCACGGAGGTCTGGAGCGGGTCTCTCTCCGGTTCTCTCTAACAAGCAACAATAAATAATACAAATTTATGCGTTACCTCAAAAGGAAAACTTTTTGTTAACAATCAACTTTTGCACAGCAAACTTTTCTATATGTCTTTAGCGCTCTCGCCCTCTCCATCTCCCTCTCTCTATCTCTTTGTCTTTCTCTCCTTTTTTTCTCTATTTTTTTATCTCTCGTTCAAACGGAAGAGAACAGAGTTTAGTGGTAACAGCAACTTCATTGCCATTATAAAGTTGAACAAATAAAATTTATATGCATTGCAAAACGCATCAAACAAACAGGTAACGAGGGAGAATGGTAGGGAGGGGGAAGGGGGGGGGCAAAGGTCAAAGGCTATTTTATGCAGCACATTGCGTCTGTGAGTAAACAACAATTACGAGAACAACTTCTAAGCGGATTGTTACGAGCATTACCCTAACTGGTGCAAAAAAGTACATAGAAAAAGAGAAATTTGAAGAAATTTCTTATTTTAAAATTCGATTGAATGAATCAAAAGTCTATTTGAAATGTTTAAGCTTTTTTATACAAACTATGGAAGAGTTTAAAACATTTATTGTGAATTTTCTCCATGATTTCTATGCATTATATTATACACTATACTGTCTACTACTACACTATCTTTATACACTATATTCTAAATAGTTTTGACTCTGTATTTCCTATGCTCTCTTTATTCTATACTTTCGATACCTTCTATATTCTATACTTTCTATACTCGATACTCTCAATGATCTATACTCACACAACTTTATATTCGTTATACTCTCTATTCTTAATACTCTATACGCACTTTTCGCTATCTTTCTCTATTTTCTATATATGTATTGTATACTCTATTATCTTTTATCTACACTCTCGATACCTTTTATATTATATACGTTCTATACTCGATAATCTCTGTACTCTTTGCTTTTACTTATAGTACCTGTACTCAATAATCTTTATATTTTATTCTCTAATATAGTTTTTCTACTTCAGAATCTATACTCTCTTTACTTAATACTGTATACTCTCTATACTCTATACTCTCTGTGTTCTCTTTGTATTCTCTACACTCCAATCTAACTCAACTAAATACTCTTTATACGCGGTACTCTATATATTCTACACTCTCTATACTCAATACTTTTCTTCCATTATACTTAACATTGAGTACTCTTTCCAATCTATACTTTTTTATTATATACTCTATACTCTATGCTTCTTTCTTCCATACTCCATATACTCAATATCTTAAGACCTTTTATAGAGTAAACGTTTTATACTCTATACTTTCTATACTCGACACTTTCTATATTCTATTCTTTTTATACTCTGCACTTTTCTACTTGTTTTTATACGTTTACAAAGTTTTGCTATCGTTCTTTTAGTTGCAAGAAATGCTACCAGTTCTGGTTCCAGTTCCAGTTCGAGTTCCCGTTCAGCGTTTGCATCCGTTTTCCGCTGTTTGTGCCATTATCTGACGCCAACTTTTAGAAATTTTCTTGTGCGAATAAATAATAAAAAATATGCAATTGTCAGACGTGGCGTATGCGCGATTCGCATGCTAAGCAGAAGAAAAAAAATAGGAGAAATAGAAGGGAAAAAACAGAAGGCGCCTAAAAGCTGGCAGCACAAACGAAAACTTTGCTAAACGTGTTGCAGGCCACAGCTGTATGCGAATGCGAATGCGAATGCGGATGCGGATGCGGATGCGGATGCCATGAGCGCAGAAGTGACAAACGTGACGAGCAACAAACCAAAAATGATGGCGATTTAGTGTGGCCCAGAGGCGGGGAAGGGGCAAAGGGGGTTGATAGAAAGAGGAAATGCAATTGCAAGTGCGAGTTGCTGCTGTGCGCTATCGGCAACAGTTGCTGCCCGGCGGCAACTGTTGTTGCTGTTGTTGCTGTAAGCGAGACGCTGCAGCTAATAAATAAAAGCGCGTTGCGACGCTGAGCTATCAACTTGACAGGCGTCTGTCCACTTGACGCCGTGAATATGACAAACAACCAGACAGCCAGACGGGCAAAGCCGGGCTACCAGGGGCGCAGGGGCGTGGCAGCCGTCTTGGCCATATTTTAGTCAGTCAACAGCAGCTCTCAGAGCAAAGTGTGTGACGCGAAGCGATTTTAATAAGCAGAAGCTGAACTCTGATGAAAGCAGCGACAGGCAGACAGACAGACAGAGAGAGAGACAGAGAGAGAGAGACAGAGAGAGACAGACAGAGAGAGAGAGAGAGACAGACAGGCAGACAGATTCTCTGGAAAGCGGAAAGTGAATAAAGCTGAGCCATTGATGCAGCTGCTCTGTCGGGTTGCAGCCGCAGCAAAGGTGATAAATTTGCTTGCAACCAAGTGGAAGTGTCATCAACAGACGAGAGACAACAATTAAATTCTCAGAATTCTAAGCAGCAAAAAAAGGGTACTGGACGTTAATTTTCGTTTGGCAATTTATGTTTGGGATTAAAGCTGATTGCCAGCTTCTGCTGCCATCGCGAACTGGACTCTGTCATAACTCATCGGGGATAAGCGCAGCTGCCTGTCAGAGGATACAAATTTGTGATGCCATCGCCCATAAAAAGGGGCGTCCTTTTCCCTTTGATTTCCGTATAATTGGATAGGGAGTCGGAGTCGGAGAATAAGAAAGATTAGTTATATTCGGATGCCCTGAGGATGTGAATCGATTTTTTTAAATGAATTTTTTTAAATTTAAGAAGAATCTTCTTAAACAAGCTCTAAATATAGATAGATGGTAGTACGAATTTTAATGGAATTTGCGGTTGAATATCTTGCAAAAAAAAAGAAAAAAACAAAATAAATTCCTTATAAAAACTAAATTTTCAGCAAATCATTTTATTTAAAATTAATAAAAAATTTAGGTTAAAATAGTACTTTAATTAATTTGATAAAATTTGTTTGCTTTTAAAAATATTGTTCGAAAATTTAAATATTTTCTAAATAAGAGAACATTTCTGTAAAGAAGCAAGAATATTTTCTAAAATAAAAAATAAAATAGAAGAAGGAATTGGGCAAGTTTGGTCAAAATTATTTGAAAAACTATAAAATTAGCTAAAACATAACCTATCTTTTCTATAAAAGCTAGATGATATAATCTTCCGATCCGGGTGATATCGGTAGAGCTACAGCTTTAAGAGAAAGGGGGAACTAAAGAAGCAGATTTTGATATTGAAACTCTGCAAGGATATAAAAATACTTTGCAGTCAATTTGAAAGACTATTTAAAATAAAAATGATATATAGAAACCGTTAAAATATAATAGACAAACCCTAGAGACGCCTAAATGAAGTGAGAGTGACTGCACATTTGATAAATTCAGTTCAATTTTGCGCACTTAACTTCTTGTTTATGTATCAAAGAGTTGCTGAGATCAACTCAGCCACTCGGCTGGACAAAGTTAAGAGTGTAGAAACTTATGTATTCTAAACAGCACGAAAACAGAAATTAATTAAGAAACTTTTCGGGTTTACATTTCAAATGTTTGGCGAGTTGTTTTCAGCTGAACCCGAGTCCGAGACCAAGAAGAGCAGCTGGAAGCTGTTGCAAGGGCAATTTATATAGTACTTAATGTGCTGCAAGCTGCTCGGCTCGGAGTGGGGAATCTTCGCAACTGGGCTTATAATTTGCTCGACTGGTTTGCAATTCAAAGACCGCAACGAGAGCCAAAAGTTTTGGTTTTGCATAGATAAAACCAGAGAGAAATGCTTGCCAACTTGTGTGGCCAAAAAGCGCAGCAGTCAGTGGCAGCAGCAGCTAAAAGCCAAAAGTGTCAAATTTATGAATGCCTCAAATTCAAAAATTTCAGCCACGAGTGACCGGAGAGAGGAAGGGGAGTGTGGGGGGGGGGGGGGAGGGGAGGGGGGACTACACGGACTGAGGTTGGCTGCAGCGCGGGTTATGCAAAGTTTAAAGCCTGCTTTTAGGCGAAAAACACAAACCGCAAAAAGTTTCTGCTTCTCTGCGGAGAACAAAACAGGAATAATAACAAAAAAAAAAAAAATACCGAGAGAGAAGCTAAGCCAGACCCGAAAAACCCAAAATGAATTTTCAGTGTTGCCAACTTTTTGCGGGCTTGTTGCTGCGGGCGCCTTCAGCTCACACACACACACACACACACACACACGCACACAGTAACTAAAAAGTTACGCATATTTTGCAGCACACAAAATGCAACCCAGCGCCCCGCCCCGGCCCCCGCCCACAGCTCTTTGGCAGAGCGTTAAGCGTTTGCCATAAATTCATTTAGTATGGCAACACTGGTCATAAATTTACAGCTATCGATTTGAGCGGAAATCCGACGAAACAAAAAGAAAAAGAAGCGCAAAAAAAAAAAATAGAAGCCAAGCGAAAAGCCAAAGGCTATAAAATAGTTGTTGCCCTACGATACTCTAGCAAAGGGATTCTACGAAAATTGTCTTGCAAAATGTGCAGCTCTTGGACTTATCGATAACTTGCAAATATGTGGCAACACATAGAAGTTAGGGATTTGGTACAGTTGATGTGTATGTTAGAAAACTATAAAAATAGATGAAGTATTTAGGTTTAGATATTATGAATTGAAGAATTTCCCAGCTACAGACAGAAAATCTAAAAAATTGTTTGTAGCTGCTATTAACAGACAGTGTGACCATATTTGTTAAACCAAAAAATGCCTGTTTTTTAAGCATCTGGCAACGCAAAGCTATCAAAGCTAGCTCGTATTTGATAAGACAGTCTGTTGAGTTAGCAAAGCTAGCAATTTAACAGCAAATAAATTTTATATAAAATTCCTAAATATTTTTTAAAATAATCCGACAACTCCACTGAGTAAATATTTTGAATATAGCAAATGAATATTATATATAAATCAGCAATTCCTAAAAATAATCCGACAACTCCACTGAGTAAATATTTAGAGTATAGAAAATGAATATTATATATAAATCAGCAATTCCTAAAAATAATCCGACAACTCCAGTGAGTAAATATTTTGAATAAAGAGCATTTGTGTTTCGGCAACTTGGCAAGAGTTTTGTTCATATCTTTTTTAACTTTTTTTAGCAGCTGTAATTTCGTTACAATAAATCACATTTGTGTGTTACGAGCGGGTCAAAGAGTTTGGGCCAAAACATGGCAAGCATTTAGCGCAGATGGAAACGCAGCGGAAACGGAAATCAAAACGCCATTTGAGCAGGAACCGAGCTGGATTCAATTCGGAGCTCAGGTTGGATTCAGTTTGGCTTCAGGTTGGGTTGAATAAATGCTGCAGCAATTAAAGCGACAGGCGCCGAGCGACATTTGATGGAATGAGCTGCGTCTCATTATGTGCAAGTCTGATGGCCTTTTTTGGGTTTTTGCACTTAATATTAATGAGTTGCTGGGAAATTAATTTCTTGACTTTCACTTGGGACGTGGACTTGGTCGTGGCATGGACTGTGGCTCCGTCCTTGCCACTGCGAAGTGGGTCAGCGTTGATTTCCGTCCGTCCCTCCGTCCGTTGTCCCTGGTCGCTGGCCAATGGATGGACGCAACTCATAAATATTCCAGAGGCACGCGCTCTGTGGCGCCCGCAACGCCAAAGTGGGAAAACGAGGCGACAAAAGTTGCCGACCATGTTGCAAGCATGTCGAAGATGAAAGGGGGGGCAGCTGTGGCAAGAAGCAAACATTGATTGAAAATAAATAAATTCGTGTGCCCCGCACCGAGACCGAGATGGAGAGGGAGAGGGAGAGGGAGACCTGCTGCATTAAGGGTACTCACGCCAACCAATACCCAAACTCTGCGCTCTTCAAACACAGTTTTTAATGAAAGCGTCAAGTGCTTCGCATTGAGCGAAGCGAACAACCAGAGCACTCAAAAACTAAAGTTTAACAACTGCATTTTAAGGCGCAATAAAATTAAAACTGAAAACGTTCGCTTTAAAATTTCACTATTCGCTTTATCGATAATGCAATCGATTATCGATTATCGATAATTTTCTTGATAATGATGTTTTGTGAAGTAGACTTTTGTTATCGATAAGTCTACTTGACTATAATTACTTTAAAGTAATCGTTTATTATCGTTAAGTATAATTGACTATAATTACTCTGAAGTGAAGCATAAATTTATCGATATTTTTATCGATAGAACAAATATATTTTAATAATTAATTGTGTTAATTAAACTTGAAACTCAATTTTGCAATCAATATTATTGATGTTTTAATTTATATAGATATTGATAATATATCCGATAATGTTATCGGCAGAACTATCGATATGTTCATCAATTTAGATAATTATCTTCCATCAATATATTCGCACTACGTTTAATTAAACATAAATTTATCGATATTTTGATCGATAGAATAAATAAATTTTAATAAATAATTGTGATAATAGACACTTGAATAAATTTTGCAATCAATATTATTGCAGTTTTACTCAATATCAATATTGATAATATATACAATAATATTATCAGCACAACTATCGATATGTTCATCAATATTAATAATTATCTTCCATCAATATATTCGCACTACGTTTAATTAAACAATATTTTTTCTTAAAGCACTCAAACTGTTCCGATTTTTTTTTATCTATCGTATCTGAGTGCCCCTTATATAAATATTTTTAACTACGAGCATTTCGAAAACATAATTTATGCAATTTATTGTCTTTCGTCCATTGCGTTATTTCTTATGTTGCATTTTAAGCGCTGCCATATCTGCCATCTATCAGCTCACGTATACGTATTCGATGTGGTATATATCCTTGCATATCCCATATATATGTATATATATATACATATATGCTGCATGCATATTCATATGCATATTTAATGATAGTTTATTGAGATTTTCAGCTTGCAGCAGGCTGCGAGCAAGGCTCCCGGGCCCGCATTCCCCCTGTTCCTACTCCTTCTCCGACTCCGCCTCCGCCTCCATTTGCATCTCCATCTCCGGCTGCAATTTATTGATTTCGTGTTTTATTTAATTTCTCATCATTTCCTTAGACGCTTATCGTGATAGATGACGTTGCAGGTTCGCAAAGCCGAGCTGATGCCTTAAATAAATGATGATGGCCTTTAAAAGCGACATTCGAGAACTGTTCGAGTTAAATTTCGCTTCGGCTCTTGATGCAGAGAATTTGAGAATTTCTCAAGAAATTCTCTCTGCTTCAATTGGCTTTGACTTGGGTTCGTTTGCCTCGGAGTTTTTTTTGGCAGCTTCTCGAATCCCGCCCCCGCCCCCGCCCCCGCCACGCCCCGTTTATCATTTCAATTAAGTGCAGCTGGCGCCTGTCTGCATAGTTTACACAAGCCAAAAATAACCAAAAATCAAATAAGTTGGGAGCGCACTTTTGTGCTGTGGCATTTTGTGACTTGTTTCCGAGCTTGTTTCTGATTGCAATTTAATTAAAAAACTTTTTAGACCCTGTATCTGTTGGGCTTGCCGGGTTTAAACCTATCTGTTTCCCATGGCCAATTGAAGGGATCTCTGGTCCCATGTCAACGGCGACAGAGCCGCACGCTTCATTAGCTTCTTGAGCTGCCGGCTTATCGTCTGCCTCCTCAAGTATGCCTCCGTTCTCCGTTCTCTGTTATCGTGCATTAAACCCCAAAACAAGTGCAGCCTCTGTTAATCCTCCCTGCCTCCCGCTCCCCCAGCTGCACTTTGAACTTTGTGTTTGCACTAACCGAATGTATTTTGTGGATGCGCTTACAATTAACCGCGTCTGTGAGGTCTGCCCCCGCTCCCCGTGACAGACTCTCGAGAGACTCTTGTGCTCCCCCTTTGCATTTGCAGTTGCATTTCGATTGTTGTTGCCGCCTCTAATGGGCTCTAATCAACTGGGAACTCTTCGACTCAAACCCGAAGATAGTCAGCCAGCAGGTAGATTGTGTGCACATCTCATTAGGTCTTGTCTGGGCTGTAAAGATTCCTGGCAGAACAATACTCCTCAAAGAAAGGAGTTGCATTTCATACATTTCGGTAAACAAAGAGCTGTGTTTCGTAATTACATTTTCTATGTGTAGCTCAATTATCATCCCAGGTGTGGTCTATTTCGAGGCTATTTCCTATGGTTGTTAGATATTCATTTAATGCATTTACAATAGGTTGCTTGTAAATATTTAACTTCAGGTTAAAAATGAGGCTTTATAGAAAATAAATGCAATGCAAACTAATTCATTTCAACGGTATTTCATTTGGTTGTTAGATATTCATTTCATGCATTTACAAAAAGTTGCTTGTAAATATTTAACTTCAGGATAAAAATAAGATTTTTTAGAAAATAAATGCAATGTAAACTAATTCATTTCGAGGGTTCTTAAATACTCATTTCATGCATTTACAAAAACTCGCTTGTAAATATTTAACTTCAGGATAAGAATAAGGTGTTATAGAAAATAAATGCAATGTAAACTAATTCATTTCGAAGGTATTCCATTTGGTTGTTAGATATTCATTTCATGCATTTACCTAAAGTTGCTTGTAAATATTTAAATGCTACATAAACTAATTCATATTCATCATCATATTCATATTTATATTCATATTTCACTAACATTTAATTTAATGGCTGCTTTAAATATGGAATGGAGCTAAAAAATACAATACATATATGCTCTAAAATATTATCACAGCTCCGCAAAGGCTGATCGACAAAAAATGTAATTAAAATTCTGACCGCGCGCGGTGCATATCAAATTAAATAATTAATCGCGTTACGCAAATGTTTGCATTAAATTAAAATTAAATTTAAATTGCGAATGCGAATGCGAGTGTCAGCAGAGGCGAGTCTTCAGTGCATATTTCAATATTTGCATTGCAAAGTGGTTAATGCGAATGCGGCCAATTCGTGTTATCCACACAAAAATACCCTTTCGCCAAAAACAAATGTAATCAAAACAATTCAAAGCAGTTGCGCGGCCCATTTCTGGGCCTCAAATTGAATTTGGCCCCGTTTTCATGTTTTTTGTGCATGCTCCGCAAATATTTGTTGAAATATTGTCGCTGATGTTAAACATGTTTGGCATCGTTTTAATTTTGTTGTGCTGCGCCCTTTTGTTATGGCTGCTGTGTGTGCATTTTATGGTCATTTTAATGGCCACGCCCCCTTGCCCACCCGCCCATGCGAAATGCGTTGACATTTCGCATTTGGATTCGCATTTGACTGCATTTGACAGCCGTCGCAAATTGCGTTGCGTCCAAATAAATTCACGCTGCATCACACAAAATGACAATTTTCCGCATAAATAAGAGACCATTTTTTATGCAACCTCCGAAACACCTTCTTTTTTTTTTTTTTAATTTTTACAAAGTTTTTTAGTCCCAACAAGCCAGCTGGTTGGGTCACATAATAAGCTGGCTTGTTGAAAATATTTAAAAATATTTTTGACGAATTTTATATCATATAAGATATCAAGCAACAAGTTGAACTGACAAGCGCGAAATCGCTGGTTCAAACTCAGCAGCAATTTATCACTTTTTAAATTGTTTTTTTCCAAAATTGTTATTGAAAAGTTTCTAAATTTATGTCGTTTCTTAGTTTCAGTTAATTCGCCTTCTATTGCCAAACAAGTGTTTATTTTTGTTAAATTTATAAACATTTTACATTTTCACGCTCGTTATGCAATTTTGGCCAAAGCACATTATTTTTCGCTGCCCTACAAAAGCTTGGCTAAGTTTTGGTGTACCGCAGATAAATTGTCTTTCAGGTTTTGTTATTGTTCCAGAGTTGTTGGCAGGCAGCCGCAGAAGAACGTAAACATTGTCCCACATTTTCGTGGCAAGTTCTACAGCAAAAACACGAGCAAATGAAAGCCATAAACTTTGGGGCAAGTGCTCTTTGTTGGGGTCAGCTACTTTGGAAGTGGGCCAAAAGGGTTTCGGTTGCAGTTGCAGTTGCAGGTCTTGGCCAAAGTAAGCCACATAGCTGCCAGTCAAATCAGCGTCAAGAGTTCTAGCTAACAATTCAATTAAGCCGGCCGACAGACAATGTCAAATTAATTCACAGAGTCTGGCGAAATCAAATTTGCCTATAAACAAATCTAGACACGTCACGTTTTGTGGGGCGCCCCGTGCCAATTTTATTGCAATTTGTGACAGCAACTGCTTTGCTTTATGCACTGCGAGAAAAACTAACCGATTTTCCAGTTCTGTTCTTTGAGTGTGAATCATCATGAAATGGCAAAGAAAATAACTTGGATCAAATCAGAAAATTCTTATTACAAGCATTTGCATACTTAAAGTAAGCACAAAATATGCTCAAACTAAATCATGAAATATCTTGGATTAAGTTAAAAGCTATAAAAGCTATAACAAGAACTTTTGTACTTAAATAAGCATAAAATATACTTAAACTTGAATTAAATAAAAAGTACCTATTAAAAGCATTTGCATGCTTTAAGTAAGCACAAAATGAACTCAAACAGAATCATGAAATACCAAAGAAACGTCTTGGAACGAGTAAAAATTACTTATTAAAGCATTTGTATACTTAAAATAAGCATTAAATGTGCTTTATGCTAAGTCACTTCGGAATATGAAAGATGAAAAATCACCTAATCACAAACATTTGCCCAATTCAAGTAAGCATAATCATTAGAATCTTGGTTTAAGTTGAAAATGAGCTATAACAAGAATTTGCATTCTTAAAATAAAAACAAAATTTGCTCAAACTGAATCAACGTCAAATATAAAGAATAAAGAAAATAAATAAACTTATTACAAGCAATTGCATACTTAAAACGAGCAACAAAATATGTTCAAAGTTGCAGCTAAAAATCTTGATTTAAGTAAAAATGTACCTAATGCAAGAATTGCCATGCTTAAAAGGGGCACAAAATATAATTAAAGTGAGTCATCATCAAATATCAGATCAAAATTAAGTTAAAGATGAAGTTAAGTAGAAATTAGCTGTAACAAGAATTGCCATGCTTATAATAAGCATAAAGAGTGCTCAAAGTAAGCACAATATTTCTTTAAAAATTGCTTTCTTTCAGATTTCAGAGTTGAGAACTTCATGCCCAGCCCAAGATATTTGTGTCGTGACTTAATTGTGTGAAATTCTTGACATTTTCTTCGAGTGTATATTCGCATGCGCTCAATTAAATATGCTAAACGCAGACACACATGAGTCGCCTGTCAAGACGAAGCAACAGACAGACAGACAGACAGACAGACGATCGTATAATGTAAATATTTGCTCATTCGTCGATTTGTTGATTTGACCAACAAATTGGTCACGATCGTTAAACAGACGCCGCACTGCAGTTGCCGCAGTTGTTGCTGTTGTTGTTGTTGCTGAGTGTGGGTTCAGTGCGGGTTCAACTACCTCTCTGCAGCGAGAACGAGGGGTATTTTTAGAGTAGAGTAGAAGCATAGGCTGGCAAGCACAACAATTGCCAATGCCATTTGGCGGCGGTGGAAGTGCCAACAGTTGTCAGGAGTGGCTCACCTAATGCCAATTGCAGACCACACAGCGACAACATGAGAGAAGTAGAGGGAGAGAGGGGGTAGAGAGGGGGGGAGAGGGGGGAACTAGCTGGCAGGTCGTGTAGGTGGGCTAACTGTTACTTACATGCCCATCGGTGTCGTCTAATGACTTCCCAGCTGCGCTTACCTGCAACGAAATAGAGAAAAAGGTAAGAGAATGGCATTAGAATTATTTCAAAGTTCAACAAAGTTGCAAAGTTGTCAGCATGGGCAACGGGGCGTGGCTGGTATTTGGAATTTGGAGGCCACGCAAAGTTTTTTATGCGCATTCCGAGTCCCTTCGGCAAAATTCAACTGCCTGCGACTCCCGACTGGGCATAACAATAATTGCCAGTTCTTGGTAAAGTGCTTAATCTTTGAGTGCAGCTCTGGCAAATGCCACCCAGGCTGTGCTCGGAGCACTCCACACACGAGTGGAAAGTGATCCACTTCAGAGATTCTGGCACAGCAAATAAATATGCCCTTAAATGTTGAGCTAAGCTAAACAAGGCCTGAGCTGAGACTGGGAAATTAAATGGTATTTGAGTCGGGTTCTAATCGATAAACATCGATTCGAAATGCACTTAAAAATGGGGCTCGAAGCCAGTCAAATTTGCTAAAAATAATACCAAAAGGTGGGATTGGCATTTAAATATAATCAGAGCAAGAGCTGGAAATAAAGCATAGCTTAGCTTTGCGAGCAGAGATAGCAGAGAGATGCAGCAAGAGATGGCACCGAGACATGATTATAAACGATAAACGATTATATTTAATATCGATTAATCAAAAATATCTAACTATATATCTAAAAGGGAAACTAAAGATGAGACTAGGAAGTTATGAATGCATGACAACTTTGTATATAATATTCTACAATTCAGTCGAGAAACCTTAAACTTAATGGTCATTATCAGATAAAGACAACATTTAAGTACAGTCGATACAAAAATTTAAAGTACCTCAATAAATCACATGCTACTTATTTTTTTTAGGTATCTCACAACATTTGATTTGTATGCAAACAGCTTGTTGCAATCGCATTTAATCGCCAGGGCAACAACTATTAAATGTTCCACAATATTTTCTGATCAATCTTGAACAGCGACATCGACAACAATTTACCTGCAATTGGCACTAAAAGTTTTTTGCGCAAATCTACACAAAATCGAAACACAGACTCCCAATTGTGTGTGTGTGGGTGTGTGTGTGTGTGTGTGTGTGGGTGTGTGGATGTTGCAACTTGTTGAGTCATGGCCGCATTTACTTAGTATGCACAATAGCTGCTGCTGCTGCTGCTGTGGCTGCTTCTTCTTCTTCTTGTGCCAATGGGCCATCAATCAAGAGGCAAAACGGATCCAAACAGACCCCAACTGATGCCCGGCTGTCCGCACTTGGGCGTTGTTGTTGTCAACGTTAAAGTCAACAGCAACATCAACGTCAACGTCAACGTCGATGTCAAAATGTTGCAGCAGCAGTTGGAGCTTGGCAACATGTTGCTGTGCGCATGTTGCTGCCCGAAATGTTGACAAGTGAAATGCGTGGCACGTTTACACAACTTTAATTGCGATTTAATGTAATGTATAACATTAAACTCGACTGCCATCAAAATTTATTAACAACTTTCACGCAAACAATGCTGCACAGAGACAGCGACTGGCAACAAATTGTTGCATTAATTTCGTGGCAGCAACAACAACAACTTTGGCCGTGCCTTGCCCAGTTTCTAGTTTTTTTCTGTGACCTTTTTTGTGCGACAGTTCAACGCGTGGGCGTCAATTTGCGAGCTTTAATTAAATTATTGCGACAGAGCAAAAAAAAATGAAAATCGCAGCAATTGAAATTGTTTTTTAATCAAGACAAAAAGGCAATTAACGTGTGCGATTGCATTATGCATGCCACATGTGCCGCCAAATGCTGCATGTATCTGTTTTTATTTATTGCCAGACAAGCGATTTTTTTCTCTCTTAATTGCCACAACAACGTTTAAGAGGGCAAAAAATTGACAGCCGGGCTAATTATTGATGTGTTGTTGTTGTCGTTTTGACTTGATTTCTGCAAAAATGTCGAAAACAATTAGCAAAACATTTTTTTTTTTTTGTTTATTTTATGGTCAAGAGTTTTGTTGGTAAAAAGTGTTTCAATATAAATATTGGAAAATTTGAGAATGGATTTTTATATTTATATTATTTTAAGGTAATAATTTAATTTGTTTTCAAATTGATTTTTTAGTCAGCAGACATAAATAATATAATGCATATTTATATTATTTTAAGGCAATATTTTAATTTGATTTTCTGAGAATGAATATTTATATTTACATTATTTTAAGGCAACATTTTAATTTGTTTTCTAATTGTTTTTCTTAGTTAGCCGACATAAACGAAAAGACTTTGGAGCATATTCAAGAGAATATTCTCCAGCATTTAGTTAGCTATAAATTGTGTTAGCTGGAGAAATGGATTTGATGCGAAGCAGCTGGCTTGAGGAGAATTCTGAAGCTGGAAGAGGAACATATGGCTTATGCATTTGCTTGTGTGTGAGGAGAACTTGTAAGGCTCGTAATTGTTGAGTTGGGTGAAGATATCCAATATCCAAAATATAATAAAAAATACAATTTGTTGATCGATTTTTTCTGTGGTAGCTTTATGATGTTGTGGTTCGATCCGACCGTTTTCTATATATGTGCTGCTTGCCACAAAAATAAATATTTATGTAAAGTTTCCTGACGATGGCTTCGAGGCTTAGAGACTAGAGACTAACTATACTGACGCAGATCGGGAATATTTATTTATTTTATGGACTCGACGACTTTTTATGCTTATCAGTATATATACCCTTTTGAAGAGTATTGCTTATGAATGCTGCACAGTTTTTCCGGCAAACGCAAATTGAATTGGAAAGTGTGAAACGCCTTCGCTTTCGCAATTGCCGGCGTCTGGGCCAAGCCCAGATCGAGGCCAAGCAACAAATTGGCCAGAAAATTTGCCAATTCGGCAAACTGTAAATGCTCAAATATTATGCAAAATGTCGATGCCACAAATGGGCGGGTGAGTGGGGGGGGGGGCGAGGGGCAACATGCCACACAGTTCACAGGGCCGAAAACCCGAAAGTCTGTCAAAAGTGGGCACGCGGCAATTAGCACATCATTGACACATGTGCAGCACACACACACACACACACACACACGCACACACACACAAGAAAAGTGGTCTGCGGTCTGTGTGTGCGTGTGTGTGTGCGTGTGTGTGTCTCAGCTGCTTTTCTGTTGTCGCCGAGCAATGGAAATGGAGCATTTTATGCTCCAATAAAAATAATTAAGTGGCGTAATTGATAATGACTTTTTTTTCCCTATTTTAAATTTCTTTATTTTTCGTTCTGTTCGTTTGTTTTGTCTGATGTCATAATTTTCGTGTATTTTTTTTTTTGTGACTTTTCTGACAGCCAGGGTGTTGCTGTGTGTGCGTGTGTGTGTGTGTTTGGTGTGTGTTTGGTGTGTGTGAAGCGTGACAAATTTATAGGAAGCGATAAGCGAGACGCGTTCAACGCTTGACGATCGGAAATTTCATAATGCAAATGAACAGCCGAGTGAGCAGCAATCATCAGCAATGATGAGCAATGATCAGCAATGAGCAGGCGATCATTGATAATAGCCGTATTTTACTTAAATGATACGTCATGATATGGGAAATAAACTGAGCTATTTGCTGTTAAACATCTGTTGAATCACTTTTCGGTTGCCCGAAATAAACATTAGCTACAAATATCTTGCATGAGATGTGCATTTATGATCTTGTAAATAAACATTTGAACTAATCTTAGGCAGCTTCGTAATTTCTCCAATTTGAAATGAATATTTCGATAAACTGAACTTGTTTAAAAGTTGAGGAAAGATTTTATTGGCGTGTCTTAATTAATGAGACCTGCTGTGAATTTGTTGTACTCTAATATTATTATTGGACTAACTATTAGCATTTGCATTAGCTTGAATTATTATTGCATTAACTATTTCCGCTTACCACAGCTTATTGGATATGCAAAATATTATCTCATGGTATCTGTCTTAGACTAAATTTAGTTTAAATTCTAATTTAAACAGTTCTAGGAATTGAATTGAATTTCTTTTGGGTTTAAAATGAACAGCAAAATTATACTAAATTTACTCATTCCCCCAATTCAAATAAACTATTTCCCTCTCCCGTTCTCTCAGTCTCTTTAGTTAGTTGATCGCACGGAAAAGTCTCTTGCATATCCAATGGAAGGAGTTCTCTGGTTCAATGCTCAGTAATTAATTTCATTTTCTAATCAATAATATATTAAATCAATTATATTTATTTGCTTTTACTTTACAAACAGCTTATATTATTAATTCAATCTCTGTAAATGCAAGTTGGTTTCAGTTTTCAACTAATAAAAATAGATTTTCAGCTTCATGCATAGTTTCCTACTGTGTAAATATAATATTCATTCATTGAATGCTCGATTTTGTACTACATTTATAGTTATTGGCCCATCGAGCAAATGATTTCATCTCACTTTCCCATTGCAACGTGTTTTCGCATGTTTCTGAGCTCTCTCTCCTTTCATTTTCCTCTTCTTTTTTTACCCCGCCCAATTGAAGCTCGTCGGATGAAAAAGTCCTTGGCCGGGAGAGTCAAGTCTCGTTTGTGTAACGCTTGTATTTTTGCCAGGCATTTGACATGCTCCCCTGCACTTAGCAATAGCTATGAAAAAATACCAGAAAAAAAAAGAAAAGAAGAGAAGAGAAAGAAACTTTGACAAGCTCTGCAATTGACAAGTGCGTGCGATGTGGCTGCTGCTTCAATTCAAACACAAAAATCGAATAACAACTGCAACAACAACAACAACAACAACTACTACAACAAAAAAATCGACAACAACTTGTAATTCCAAGTGCTGCATCGAACTTTGGGAAACGCACAACGTCCTTCTACGCATTCGAGACTTGTCCATTCCACTGGGTATGCGGTTGACTGTGTGTGTGTGTGTGTGTGTGTGTGTGTGTATGTGTGTGTGTGTGTGTGTGTGTGACCACAGATATACACATCTGCACTCGGCTACAAATTCCAGAGAAACAAACACGTGATACACAAAGCAATCTCCGACAAAACAACAAAAGATCTAAAAACTCAGCTGAGAAGATAATACTTGTTTATCTCAGTGTAAAATTTACCAGACTATTTGTGGAAGTCCAAGAAATATTAAAAATAATAAAACTAATTTGAAGATAATTTAATACATTCAATATTTAAATAAATATGTAAAAGTTCTGTATATAAAAACGTTATCTATTATTAAAAAAAAAAACAAAAAACAAGAATTTTGTTACTCAAACCAAGCACAAATTTTATTAAAATCAGCACTAGGCAAAAATATCTTAAGCTGATAATCAAGTTCGTAGATCAAAAACATTGTGAAGCCCAATTCAAGCATTATGCTAAATCAAAGATTGCAACACATCTTTCATTGAGAATGTTTTGATCTTGTTTCAAGTCTGCAAATGCTTGTTTTAAGTATTTTGTACTAAGCCCGAAATTTTCTACTTCTTTTATTCAAAGCTGTTTCAGACTTGATTTAAAATATTAAAAAGCAAAATGTACTGAAAATTTTAAAAACAAAGCGGCACGAATTCTCTCCCGTTCAGACTTTAAATAATAATACATAAAAAAAACAATAGAATAATAATAATCATAATAAATAAATAATAATAATAAATATAAAATGTATATTTGCAAGAATTCTAGCTAATTAAGAGAACTTTTAATTAATTAGAGACAAGTTATTATATGTTTATTAAAAATTCACTTATCAATTTTAGACATTTGCCACGCTAAATGTCTTCCCACATTATATACCCCACAGCCTCGGCAATGCTGGGTATTCAGAAATGCAGAAAACAAATTGGGAAACGATTTACTTGCCAGCAAAATTCTCGAACTGTTTCATGGGGGCTCTGCTCACAAATTGACTCAATTTAAATATCGATTAACAAATGCTGCCGCAGACGAGAGCTCCCCCCCCCCCCCTTCCCCCCTTCCCTTCCCTACCCCGCCCCCTCCCCCTGTCCCTTCCCTCCAACCAACCAGCTATCACGTTACATTTGCCTTTGTAACTCGCCGCAGCGGAGCGTGACAAATGTTTTCTTTTTCTTTCGTTTATTTATTTTATTCAAATATTTTTCATAGCGCCCAATGACAAAGGGCGGGCAACAATGGGTTAACAGACGTTAAGTAGTTGTAGAAACTGCATTCGATTCGGCCGCAATAAATCTTCGGCGCGATATTCAATGCAACAAAAGGTCAATTCTCTAATGAGGACACGCCCACATCGTGCGCAACTTTCGGTTTCGTTTGCATCTGACAGATAACACGAATGCGTAGTACGTAATTCCTCGATTTTACTTTTATTGAATGTAAATATTTGCTTAACATTTCAAGCAGCTTGTCGAATTGCATATTATTCACAAGTGTTTGCATCTTCGGCTTATGCTCGTCTCTTCTGAGCTCTGAGTGGGACATCGAGAGCAGCTTAAGGGCGTAACAAAGGCAAATATTGTCTGACCGAGTGAATGACTGACTGACTGACTGACTGAGTGCCTTATTTATTGACTGAAAAGCCAGCTTACTTTTTGACAGAATAAAAAACAGACAGATTGACTGGCTGACTGACTTACTTACTGACAGAATGATTGACAGACTGACTGACAGAATGACTGACTGATTGACGGACTGCCTGACTAGATGACTGGATGGCTAAATGACTTGCCTATTGATGGGCTGACTGATTGACTGAATAGCTGACTTACTTACTGACAGAATAACTGACTGGCTGACAGAAGGACTAACAGAATTACTGACAAAGTGATTGACGGACTGAATGACTGACTGATTGATGGACTAGCTGACTGATTGACGGGCTTACTGACTAAATGACTGAACCTCTGACTGACTTGTTCATTGATGGACTTACTAATTGACTGAAGGACTGATGGACTTACTTACTGACAGACTGACATAATGGCTGACAGAGTGATTGACAGAATGAGTGACTGAATAACTGATTGATGATTACTGGACTGACTAAATGACGGACTGACTAGCTGAACGATTGACTGACTAACGGACTAATTGAGTGCCGTACTGACTGACGGACTGACTAAATGACTGACAGACCGACTGACTGAATGACTGGCTGATTGATGGACTGACTGACTAGATAATCAAATGACTAACTGACTTACGTACTGACAGTCTGTCTTATTGACCAACTGCCTAGATGTCAGAATGATGGACAGACAGAATGATTTGATGATACATAACTGACTTACCTATTGACTGATGGAACTGACTGACTGACTGTCTAACGGACTGATTGAGTAAATAACTAATTGCCTGACGGACCTAATGACTGAATGACGAGCTAGTTATCAGAATGGTTGACTGACGGTCGAACTGATTGACTTGGCAGTTGATTAATTAACTGACTTGTCGCAGTACTTTCTGATTGACTGGAGTATTGCCTGATTGACTGGCTCACTTACTGACTAACTTAATAACTGATTAACTTACTTACTGACTAACTGAATGACTTCCGACTAATTGGCTGACTGAATGAATGTCTGATTGACCGACTTAATGATTGACTGGCGTTTTGACTGACCGTCTGACTGAATTCCAATAGACTGCCTGTCTGATTGATCGACTGGCTGATTGGCTTATTATCTGACTGACTGACTGACTGATTTTCTGACTGACCGACACTATCTCGATTCCCAACCTTAAAAATACAAGCTTTAAATTATGGGCCTGTTTATGTCTTATACAGTTGTTATCTCGCTGGGGCCATAAACAGAAGTCAACTCTGTGGGTCACAGAGTGAAAATTGTTTTTATTATCGATAGTTAAAATAATAATTCCCCAAGCATATCAAATCCACTTCAGATACTCTATAAAAAAAACTCTTTTTCGATTGTGTCAAATGTCTCATCCAATTCGTCTGCTTTTATGGCCCCAGAGGTTGCTTCTCTCTCTCTTCTCTCTTTGCTGTGCGTGTGGCATGTGACGAACGCGAACACAAATCAAATTGCTTAATTGGGTTGGGTAGCTCACCCCCTTCCCCTCCCCCTACCCCGCACTCCCTTTAACCCTTCATCTAGCTGATCTCCCCTCGCCTAGCTGCTGTTTCGCGGCATGCCGCACTCATCAAATTGCTGACAGTCTGAAGTGTGTCACACGGCGCATTTGGACATTTCTTTCCAACAAATTATAGACCAGACCGTCGCCGTATGGAGTTGTTGTTGTTATTGTTGTTGCCTGTTGCTTCTGCGTGTGTTTAATGAATGGGCGTAGCCGCAGGCATTGCATGTCAGCTTGATTATGAAGGAATCTGCTTGGGCGCATGCTCTTGCCTGACCTGACCATGACAAGTGTCTGGCCAAGGTCTTCGGATCGTCTTGATCGCGGGTCAGAGTTCGTGGTTGCATTTGATGAGCCTCGATTGTGGGCTGTGTGTGAGCTGTCAGTTGTGGCAAGCTGTGTCCAATTGGCATTACATAGGCTCAAAGGTTGTGCATAGAGATGAGCGCGAGTTTTTTACGATACGGCCCAACAAAAGCACGAAACTCAATTTTCAAAGAGGCATGCAAAAGATATACCTAGGCAAGGCTTAAGATATCATTTAATTTGATATTTAGTTTATAATTTTGTAGAAATATTTAAAGAAATGATAACTAAAAGCCATCCCTTAGCCCTTAGTCCCAATAGACGCTAGTAGGTCTAAGGTCTCATTAAAAATGCAGAAATGTTTCAGATATCATTTAATTTAATATTTTGTTAATATTTTTTTTTAAAGACTTGATAACTAAAACCTATCCCTTCTCGCCACAACTTCCCTACTAAATTTTAATTATGTTTCATGTCCCTTAAATTGATTACGCATCAAAAATCTATTCATATTGTCAAGACTTAACAGCTTTCATCAGGTTCAACTTGCAATAATCAAATATAATCGGCTTCTATTTTAATTAAAAGTGAGGAAATATTTCCCGATTTCCCTTTTGTGCTGGTATATTTAATCACAATCCAAGCAAGAATAATTGAGAAACATCTATTTTACTTCTGGCAAAAGCAAAGAGAGCGGAAGAAAAAATTTAATTTATTATTTTCTCTTAACATTTGCAACTCGTAAATTTAGCATTTTCTGCTTCTTATTCGCAACGAGACTTTATGTGGCTACTGTCTGTAATTATTTCACAAGTTTTCTGGTATTATATTTCATTTTGTCAATTCTTTAAATGCTTTCTGGCCACACGCTGCTCGACATTCTGTTTACACATTTGTGTGTTAGAACTTTTCTGTCTGCCAATATATATTGAGCTCTAATTTATGGCCAACTCTACTTAGCCCGGTTCGAAGCAGCAGCTGTCATAAATTGTGGCCAAAGTATGACCCAGAAAGCGCAGAGGCGCAGACTCTAGATTTTGGTTTTCTGTCTGTCTGTCTGTCTATGATTTAATTATGCAGCAAATGAAAAGCACGAGCAAACGCCTCGCAGCGGATTGCAAGTGCATTCAAGGGAGACAAAAAAAAAAAGAAAAACGAATAACGTATCTGACTCGGTTGGCCAAGAAGCCAATCCAGCAGCCAGCAAGCACTCAACATGTGTCTAACCCCGGGCACAAGCGGAAAGTTCACCCAAGCCATGCTCATCATCATCATCATCATCATCGTCATCATTAACAAACAACTTCATTATCGTGCAGCAAGTTCGCAGAGCTACATAAAAAAAAACTGACATCAATTCAGTTAGCTGCGTTGCATACAAAAAAGTATCTAAGTATCTAATAGATATCATCTTGATACTCGTCGCACTCGTCGCCAGTTGCCAGCAACATTGTAAAATTGACTGACTGAGTGACTGACTGACTGACTGACTGACTGAGTGACTCTCTGAATGATTCGAATGCGTGCTGCACTTGGCAACTGCTACTGTGTGTGTGTAGATACATAGATACAAAGATACATTTGTATCTGCAGCTGTGGAAATTGATGTACGGGTCTCTGCCCGCGCCCGCATTTGCAATCAGTTTGCAGCACTGCACCAAGATTTGACAGGGGCCACGTTTTGAGTTTTGGTTGTCAATTAAAATACTCGCTGCTACTCGGAGCAAAAACACAATCTGAGCGTGGGCGAATGCACTCTCGACTACAACAGCTCGACTACTTTCGAGGGAGTTTGTCAGCGCAAATGCTCAATAAATGAATTGTCAGCAGAGTTCGTGTAATACGAGTCGGATATATGATGAAATATTGGCTTGCAGCTGGTTTAGGACAAAGGCATTAAAGCAATGGGCGTGTAATGTGATATAGGGGTAGTTATAATTAAGCCTAGGAATTGACATTAAATAGAAGTTTAAATCTGGGAAATGAAGTGCAGCTACTTAAATTAAGAGATATTATTTATATTTATGTGGAAATATATTTTTGAGTATATTTATTATTCTATTATTTATAAACACTAGAATACAATTCCATCTTGCAGAAATATTGTATTTAAAGTGCATAATAAATTTGATAAGAACTGGGAATTTATTTTGTCAAATATAAGTTTGGGAACAAAGGGAGAAATATTTCGGGACGTTGTTGAATAATCAAAAATATTGTACAATCGACAGCTATTTTAAGATCCCAAAATAAGATTTGCAGTCTGGAATGTGTTGTGATAATAAGCTTATAATAGAATTTTTATAAAAGATTTGTAGAGATCTGGCGAATAGTTGGAAGTATATTCTTCTTCTATAAGTCTGTATAGATATTTTTGGTCTAGTATAAGTACTTAATATTATTGTGGGTTGAGGTAGGTTGGGAACCGTGCTATACTGTGTGTGTGCTATATGATTATACTATACTATATATTAGTATATATACTGTACCCTACTATAGTTTAGCATGCCTTACTATACTATACTGACCTAAACTATCCTATACTATACTATACTAAACCATACTATACCACACTATAGTATATTATACTATATTATACTATATTATACTATATACTATACTATATTATACCATACTATACTATACTATGCCATACCATACTATACTAGACTTTCAATATTTTATTTTATATTCTTCTTTCTATAGATCTGTATAAATATTTTTGGTCTAGTATAAGTACTTAATATTATTTTGGGTTGAGGTAGGTTAGGTACCGTGCTGTGCTATGAGGCTATTCTATATATATAGTATATATTGCATCATAGTATATAGACTACTATACTATACTACACTAACTATACTAAACTATACCATACAAACTAGACTTTAAATATTTTATTTTATATTCTTCTTTCTATAAATCTGTATATTTATTTCTGGTGTAGTGTATGTACTTTATATTATTGTGGGTTGAGGTAGATTGGGAACCGTGCTATATGATTATACTTTACTATATATACTATACTGTACCATTCTATACTATATCAAGCTTTACTATACTATACTGAACTGAACTATACTATACTTTACTATACTAAACTATACTATACTATACCAAAGTATACTAGACTTTCAATATTTTATTTTATATTCTTCTTTCTATAGATCTGTATAAATATTTTTGGTCTAGTATAAGTACTTAATATTATTGTAGGTTGAGGTAGGTTGGGAACCGTGCTATATTTGTGTGTGTGCTATATGATTATACTATACTATATATTAGTATATATAATGTACCCTACTATAGTTTAGCATGCTTTACTATACTATAATGACCTAAACTATGCTATACTATACTATACTAAACCATACTATACTACACTATACTATATGATACTAAATATACTATATACTATACTATATTATACCATATACTATACTATACTATACTATACTATACTATACTATACTATACTATACTATACTATACTTATACTATATACTATACTATACTATACTATGCCATACCATACTATACTAGACTTGCAATATTTTATTTAAATTCTTCTTTCTATAGATCCGTATAAAGATTTCTGGTCTAGTATAAGTACTTAATATTGTTGTGGGTTGAGGTAGGTTGGGAACCGTGCTGTACTTTATTACTATACTATACTATATATACATACTATATAAATTACTATAATATACTATACCATAAACTATTCTATACTATACTTTATATGGTATACTCTATACCTTACTATTCCATAATACACTATACCATATACCTCACTCTCCTATAGATACATTCATTCATATACGTTCATTCGATTTCATGTATATCTCAATGATATCGTTGTTAGTTTGTTTTTCCCACCTCGCATTTTTCGTTACGCAAAATAATCTGTTAACACTTCCATGATTTTTGCTGAAGTCTTTTGTCAAGTTTTGGTTGGCTACGTGAGACTCGGGCTCGATTGGCATCATTTGGCTGCTCGACATGCGCGTTGGGCTTCATTAATTTCTTCTAGATGATTTTTTGTGTGTTATTTTTACTTTTGTGTTTTTCGCAGCATTTGACATTTGCTTAGATGGCAGCATATTTAATGGATTGCCAAAAGTTTCGACCTTGCTGAAGTGCTGAGTGCCCCGAAAAGTGTGTCGTCAAATGAACCGAGAAGTGAGCGCAACCAGGAAAAGGGGGGAAAAGTCGGAAAATCTTTGAGTTACTTTGTGTGCTCCCTCCCCCCCCCCCCTCTCCCCTGCCTGCCCTGGGCAGCTGTAGGTAGTACTAAATGCAGGCCTTTTGTTTATGCCAGCGGCAATTGCTTTGTTTATACTTTTGTGTACCTAGTTGATGTTGTTCTCGTTCTCGTTGTTGTTGTTTTGTTTTTATTACAAGTAAAAAGTGCCACTTGCACAGCTGCCATTTACGGGCGGGAGGGGGGCGGAAAGAGGGAGGAGCTGGGCTGGGTATGGAATGGGAAGGGAAGGGAAGTGTGGCATTGGCCCGGCCATTGAACCCGAGTATGATGCAAGTTTTCTTTGAAGGAATGCAACTACCTTGCAGCAAGTGAAAAGTTCTCTCTGAGAGAGAATCGGACTCTTTCAAGGTGTCATTCGATTAAATTTAACAAAATACAAAACAATTAAAAGTAAGGTATTTGAGGTGCAGAAAATAAAATGACTAAAGTAGATTGAGAAAATGAGAAGAATCAATTAGCTAGTTGAGAAAATAGTCGAAAAAGTTGTCGGGGATTTAATATACTTTATTAAAACACAAATTACCCAAATGTTGAGGCTTTTATAAGATAATAATGAGGGATAGCAAACTTTCAATTAAAACGAACTGTCAAAACATGTGGATAGAGTTGGATCAGACGAGAGTGTTCAACTAGGGAATACCCTTTAACCAGCTTTTGGGCTGAATTAATATCGTTTTTTAACTCTATTCTATATACACATACATACATAAACACATACACACATAAGCACAAAGAGGCTTGCCTCAAGCTACGCTTAGCCCAAAATTATTTTAATTTTATTTATGAATAACTTGCTTGTTTACTTGACGATAGCTATACAACTTTCAAGAAAGTAATCTGACATTCCAATGAATACGCATGCCAAAAATCAAGGCAATATCTGTTAAGAATATTGGACTATCAAAAGAGATATCCTAAAGTTAAATTATTTTATAAAATATTTGCCGACTATGTGCCTGCGATGTTCGATATAAGTTCTTTAGATTTATAAAACTTTATAAATTATTAATATATTTCTATTTACTTATTTATTGTCAACGAAGGAAATGTCAAAAATTTGATATGGTAATGGTTATTCTTAGCTTGGGGCCTCTAGCTCAAATATACATTTGTTTACAGTCAAACAGACAAGATTCGATTGAATCAGCTGTTAATGTATTATTAAGTATATAGAGGTCAGGGGTCAAAGATGCATGCTGTTGCACTCACTTAAACAAGTTTATGATACTCTCTTTAAACAATTACAAGGCGTAAACTATATAAATTGATTATGTCGAGTTTTTATTACCCCCTATAATACACTCCGACACTTTTCAGCTTCAACAACAAAATAAACTTATTTATTGTATAACAATTATCTGCATATGACGACACTTTACGCTGCTTCAACACGCAACAACAACTGCCCCCCCCCCCCCCCTCTGCTAGAGATTATATCCAAAATAAACACTTACAATTACTCAATATTTGAACTGAACTCAGGTCTCGCTGTCACTTTGTGTTGGCCATGTTTGAGTTCGGGCTTCAAGTTGATTTTTTTTTTTGGCAACGATTCGAAGTGAAGCCTGAAATCGGATTCAAAGTGCG
Organism: Drosophila lacicola; assembly: GCA_035045355.1. NCBI lineage: Eukaryota > Metazoa > Arthropoda > Insecta > Diptera > Drosophilidae > Drosophila > Drosophila lacicola. The sequence goes on from JAWNPB010000226.1 coordinate 392,872, forward strand.
TGGCTCGATTAAATGTTGGCGAGTGTAAACAAAAAAAAAACACGCACGACAACAATTGAGATCAGGCGGCCCAGCTAATTTGTATTGCCAAAGAGACCACACAACAATCGGAAAATGAAAGAAAAACTTGAAACTGATTAATGGGCAAATCCGTTTTGGTTTTGGGGGAAAATTGAAAAGCCAATCGCATTTTGTTGTTGTTGCGTATTGATATTGGCCGCCAGCTTGTATTTGAGTTGTGTAAAACAAATGATGTGCCGGCCAATTGGACAGGCGGCAATCAAAATGAAGCCACGTCCACGTGGCCATTAATCAAGCCTCGGGCACGGCTCCTCCAAGCCGTTCGCTCGTTCACTCGATTCCACCAAAGTGTTTGGTAATTGGAACAGCTAAGAATTCAGTTCAGAAAAAAAAACAACAAGAAAAATGTGGAGTCTGTGGCAAGCCGAAGAATAAATGCCCTTGCTAAGTTAGGTTAAGATATCTTGAGGAACAAAAGAATTTTCCATAGAAATAAACAGATTTTGAGTCTGCAATTTTATATAGCTAAAGGATATATTAGACCCATGTTGATAAGATTAAGCTGATATTTAAGAAGCAGAAGCTTGTTACCTTTAAACAAAGTTTCGGCTGATCGTTCCTATATCAACTATATGATATGGCAGCTATATACATTAATACTTCCTGCAGCAAGAAGACGAAGATTTGCCAAGTTTTGTCCAGATAGCTACACAGCCGGATTAGTTAACATAGTCAGTTATAAAGATGGATAGCTTGAACCAGACCATATCAACTCGATTAATGATTAGGAAAAATATTTTAATAATAAATATATCTTTCTGTGCCTTACGAATTTCATGACTAAATCGTGATGCCCTTCTAGAAGCGCATAAATGAGCAGAAGAAACGATTTAAAAACAAATTAATAGTGCGGCAACAATAATGGCGGGGCACCTGGGCACCGGGTAGGGGTATTCTTCAAATCTTTAATTAGTTTGCAGAACAAAAGAAATTGTTGTTCTCGTTGTTTTTGTTGCTGTTGTTGTTGTGGCAGTAAGGCGTCTGGGTTCGAGTTCAATTAAAGCCGCAAGCTGCAAAAGAGTCGAAAACGGAAACTTGCACTTTGAACTTTTCGGCCAAAAGAGCTGCAGAGAACTGCCCCGAGTGTCCCTAGCGCCACGCCCCTGCCCGCCACGCCCCGAGGCGTCGATCCCTTTGTCAAAGGAGCCGGCCATAAACAATGAGTAGCCGGCCGGGTCTCCGGGTTGCGGGGTTGCGGGGGGATTGCCCGCCCGAAAGCCTTCCATTTGCAAATAATTAAAATTGTGCGGCAGAAAAACTGAGAAAATGTGAAAATGTGCCGGAAAATTGTGTGCAAAACAACAAAACGAAATAAGAAGAAAAACAATTTAAGCACACAAAACGAGGGCGCCGAAATAAAATAGTAAAAAGTGCTGTTAATGCAAATAAAATGTATGCAAAAATAAAAATAGGAAGAGAAATGAGCAAAAAGTCGATAATTATCTGCCGTAGGACGAAGTTTCCATGCTCTAATATCAGAATAAAATATATGTAAAAAAATAATATATAAATATTGAATATATAAATCTGATTCAAACTAGCATACGCTAATATCAGAATAAAATATATGTAAAAAAATAATATATAAATGTTGAATATATAAATCTGATTCAAATTAAAATACTCTAATATCAGAATAAAATATATGTAAGAAAAATAATATATAAATATTGAATATATAAATCTGATTCAAATTAATATGATGGCAACTCAATATGATAGCCAGGAATAAATACAAAATAAATTTGAAATTAAAAGAAAAGTACTTCTTCCTTTTCGAACTATTGGTTCATATAAAAATCATTATAAGATCAGTTTTGATTAGACTCTATAAACTCAGATCGTTTCCTATAGTTTTTTTATTTCGCCCGAAAAAAAAGATATTACCTTAAAAAGATGTCGATGGAAGAAAACAAATCTGGTTAAAAGATACAGAAAAAATCGTTGCTAACAAATAATTAAGATTCCTACACATTTCCTATGCATTTTTCATTGCTTCAAGCTTGTAATTCCCAATTAGTTGAAGCAGCGAATACGGGCGACTGCAATCTTGGAGTCGACAGCAAGCGAGCAGGTTCTTGAAATAGCCAAGCTACTTTTTTTTTGGTGTTTATGCTTTGTTGTTTGTTGGTTATTATTTTTATATATTATTCATGATATTATTATTATATATAATTATTGTTTACCAATAAGCAACATTAACCTAGTGTCGGTAAGCTTGATATAAGTATTCGCAATTTTAATTAATATTGAATGCATCTACTCGTAATTTTACAAATGATTTACTTGATGATTAAGGAAATTTTATTCCATAAATAAAGTAAATTTTTATAAGAAATTTAAATATTTTGTTTACAAGAAGAAGTGCTTGAGTCCGGGCAAAAGATCTTCCATAAAGTATGGCAAAAGATTGGGACTAAGAAAATTAGTATGTCAAAGTTCATATTGCCCCAAGAGAGCTGCAATTTGGCAGAGTTCACACTGTATTTCATTCAGTTGGAAGTGGGGAATAAGCCATATTATGTCAAAATTAGAATATTCTGCAAAAAAGGGTATTTGGCAAAGAAAAAGGCAAAAAGTCGCCCTTGGGAGACGTGGGGCAGCAGCTGGCTGGGGCTGCGGGCGCTTTTCTCTGGCTGTCGCACACAATTTTTAGTTAATTAAAACTAAAAGTGAAAATGCGCAAATTGCGGGTAATAAAAAGCGCTTTGGGGCTGCCCAAAAGGCGATAAACGACAACCACAATTTGAATAACGGCAAAGAAAACGTACTAGAAAATGGGAAATGGAAAATGGAAAATTGAAAATCGACAAGGCAAAAGCGATGAGACGCAATCTTCCGATAGAAATATGGCAACGTGTGCAGGCTGCTGCCACAGGGAAGAAGAAGAAGAGGAAAAACAAATGCAATTTAAAATGCAAGCACAACAGAAATGATAAAAAAAATATAATGAAAATATAAAAAAAATAAAAATACAATTGCGCAAATTGTGCAAAAATATGAGAATGCAAAACGTTGCGTCATAAATGAAAAACGAGAATTTTCCACACGTTGACAATGCACAAGGCTGGGAGCTGGGGCAGCTTTTTGTTTAGCCCGAGCTGAGCCGGGGTGGTGGAGGGGCTAACTGGCCAACAAAGGACCTGGCTGATGGCTAAACGCTGCTGCCTGCCAACCAGGACTTTATCCTGTTTGGGGTGACATGGAATTAGCAGCGCTTGAAATGCTGCGAATGCCGGGAATCCCAGGGAATGCCGAGTGCACGATAGCCCAGTTGAATGAGAGTTGCATGCGAAATGAGAGAGCGAGGGAGAGGAAGAGATGGAGAGAGAGGGAGAGAGAAAAGAGAATTAGCTGTTGAATAGCAAATACCCTGTTGCTAGCATATCAGAAGTTTGTATAGCCGAATCCAGGGAAAACAAACTATAAATATTATCATTTTTGCATATACATATGCATGCGTATATATATGATTCTGTGCATGTCTGCATATATACATATGTGTGCATGTCTGCATATATATGTATGCATGTTTGTTTGTATATATGCAAACATGCAAAAAAACATGCATGCATACATACATACATGCATACATGCATTCATGCATACATGCATGCATACATACATACATACATACATACATACATACATACATACATACATGCATACATACATATATACATACCTACAAACACACTCACCCCTGACTTCAAAAATTCACCAAAAACTGCCGGGCCTACTTGAATTCTTGAGAATCGAGGAGGAGAGCACTTGATAGAAATTCGTTTTATTTAAATTTGCAGCACAGCGAAAAACTAGCTTGGTCTGGGTTTGGTATTAGAAAACAAACATGCATGCATACATACACTAACACACACACGCCCACACACACACACATACATATACAGACACACACACACATGTATAAAACTTAAATGGCACTTCTGCAAAATACTTAAATTATTACATACTTGTATTGTATAGAATCTATACTTTTTTTATTGTTAGTATCGTATATAGACATAGCTCAGAATTTCCCACGCCATTCTGAACATCGATACTTATCGATTCGAATGAAATGGTGTGATCGATAGCTCAAATAAACTTATCTAATCTGATGTCAAGTCTCCAGTGTTAAATAATTTATAGCCTTACATCCAATCAAAACACATTTCTTCTAATTGGAACGTTTCAAGAAACATCTTGAAAAGTTAATTACAAGTTAAGGCAGCTCTCTGATATCCCTATATTCACAATTAACGCAGGGATTCATTTTGTTGCAGGTACTTGATACGCTCAGGTCTAACTGAAAATTAAAGAGCTGCTGCCGGAAACCATGCAAATTTCATTCTTGTTGACCAGGGACACAAAAATGTGAGCACATTGGCAAGCAAATAGCAAAGGAGGCTGCAAAAAGCTGCACAGAAAAAAAAATGCAGATTAAGTCAACGACTTGCCCAGAGGTGCAGATGCAGAGAAGATGAAAGAAGCAGAGCCAGAGCAAAGCTAGAGAAAATAATAAAAATGTGGCAGCCAGCTGGTGACGCCCCATCCCAAGCTGTGGCCATAGCCATAACAGCACATGCAGATACACTCGGAGAAAAAACCTTATACTAAATGTTAATAGAAGGAATTTGTTTAAGACAAAGTAAATATTTGCATATTATTGAATAAAGTGAAAGTTAAGATTTAATCAAGTTAATACAACATGTTATTAAAAATGAATTGTAAGAGAAATAAGAAAAAATACTTAAAACAAGAATTTGTACACCTAAAACAATGTCAAAGTACTTATTTTAATATTATTTAATAAAGTGAAGGTTAAGTTTAAGCTAGGCTAAAATCAACATGGTTTTCAAAATTGATTGCAACAAAAATAAGAAACAAAAGCTTGTATAAAGCACTTAAATACTTAAAAAAAAGAAGTTGTGAACTTGAAATCAACATAAAACAATGTCAAAGAACATACTTTAATATGATTGAATAACGTGAAAGCTAAGCCTTAACTAAGTTAAAATCAAACTGGAATTCGAAACTCTTTGTTACAGAAATAAGAAATAAAGGCTTGGATTAAGCACTTAAATACTTAAAACAAGAATGAACTTTTTTAATTTCTTCGATTTATTATAATAATTAACTGTCGTTGGGAATTCTCTGATAAAGAAATAGTTATTGACAAGGGAATTCAAAGCTTAAGAACTTTTGCACTTGGTTCAAGTAGGAAATTCACAATCCTTTTACCTAAATTCATTTCTTCAAGTGAATTCTTGATTTAAGTTTTGCATTCCGAAAATTAAAGCAAAAATGCAAATACGAATTTATTGCCCAGGCAAAGAACGCTTCCACTTGATTTAAGTAAGAAGTGCACAACAGTTTCTCTGAGTGCACTGATATACAGAGCTACCAGATACCAGACAGTACTCTCTCTCTCTCTCTCTCTCTCTCTTTCTCTGTATAAACACCTATTTGGCTCCGTCTCAGGGCCCCTTGCATGACAATTAGGTGCAAATGAGTTGAAACGCATGGAGACTGCTTTCTCGGCCTGCTGCTGCTTTGGCTTTGGCTGTGGCAACACCCTTGAAAAGATGAAGATGAAGATGAAGGCGTCAGTTGCCCCAGCCGCCTTCCCCTCCCCCTACACAAATCCCCCACCAGCCCCCCTCCCTCTCTCCCAGACGAAACAACATTTTCCATGTTTATTTCAATTGCATTTGTCGGCACAACGACGCCTTGGGGCAGAAGGGGGGCGGCGCAAGGGTTGGCAGCTACTCATAAATTGCGTAAAAATAAAAAAAAAAAGAGGAAGAAATGGAAATTATGAAAAATGCCAAGTGAAGTGGGCCTCGACTGGAGGCGTTACTGAAAAATCATCATTAAAAATTAGCTGCACTAATTTGTGTGAAAATTGGGTCACAATCGGTCGATGTGCGGTTGGGCGAGGGGCGGTTGCTGGTGGATTTGAACTAAGAGTAGGCGTGGCACGGCAATTGCCTGGCTGCATTGCAGTTGCCCCCAAAAGGGGCGCAGGAGGGTGAGAGGTGGGGGAGGGAAGCGTGTGCTAAGTCAATGAAGCCACAGCCGCTTAATTGTTTTAATGCTTTGAATTAATTGAACAGCAGCAAATGTCCCCCCCTCCTTTCCCCTCCCCTGACACAACCTGCCCCCCCCCCTCCCCTTTCCCCCTGGCAGCAACTGATGATGCAGCTGCGTTGTTTACTTGCGCCAAAATTTCAAACGGCGGGCAATGTTTGAAGTGCGCCTTACCCCCCGCCCCCCCGCCCCGCCCACGACAACCCGCCACAGTCTGTGGCAAGAGCTGGAGATTCATTCGAAAAGTTGCAAGGGCTGAGATGAGGAGCGGGGGGGTGTGGGGGCTGAGTGGCAAGTGTCGGTATCGATTAGTGCAGCAAATAAAATTGAGCAGCAAGGCGCCAAAGCGATAAGGGCGGGGGCAGGGGCAGGGGCAGGGGCAGGGGCAGGGGTGAGGCTCCTACAAACGAACCAAATATAAATGCTGTGTTAATATTGAAAGGAGATTAGCCAGATGAAAGTGGAATTGGTTTCCACACCTCCCAGCGGATCGGTAACAAAGTGAATTTTAATGAGCGAATATTTGCATAAGATTGTATTTGTAAATAAACAAATAAAACTAAAGTTTACATTGAAAGATACTCAAAGATGCATTAAACAGCAATATGCATTTGCATTGATAGATAGAGGCATAAACGATCCAATAAAGAATATATATATTTATTTCTGATCAGGTATAACAAGGAGAGGCGATCGAGGCTTGACAAAATGTTAGAAGACTAGAGGGGATAAGGACTTAAGTATCTCTGTTAATTCCACATTATCGATCGATCCAATCTGGAATATATTTATGTATATCTATATTTATATATATACATAGATTAGATATACCTATATAATTATCCCTATAAGAACCACACATACAAAATATGCTCAGAAGATTCTCTTATATTGCATTATATGTAGATCAAGAACAAGCAAAGGAGAGAGAGAGAGAGAGAACGAGAGCGAGAGAGAGATTGACTGCCGTTTAACTGTAAAGCGACGCCAGCAGAGGACACACGCACGAATGCTGTGAGAGCTCGAAAGTTTCAGCTGCTGTTGTTGCCCTCTCGCTCTAACCTGCACAACGTGTGCAGGAGCGACACGTCCGGCGCTTCAGAGTGCACTAATACTGCTGCAATTATTTACATTCACATCGATTGAGGTTCTAGCAAAATCTTGGGCGACGCCTTCTCAGGCACAATAAAAGTACATACGTGGTATTCAGTTTTTGTTGTGATTTTCTGATTCATGTGCATTTAATTTTCATTTTTCGAAGAGCGGGTGTGAATATGGGCATTGTAAAGCACACATTAATACGCTTTTAATTGGTAATAGGGAGTGCAATTCGAGCGTCGCTTCATAAATTTCAATTGAATCTGAACAATTATGCCAGGCAATTAATAATAAAAAGCGTGCCATACAAACAATCAACTAATCTACGGCCAAAGATCTATGCGCTACGTGCACTGGCATCCAACAATAAACACGAATTAATTTGTATGCCAAGCTCGGCAGCTGAAACCGAAACCGAAACTAAAACTGTGGAAACTCTCAGCGGGCCAAGGGGTAAAAAATTTGCTTATCATTCGCTTTGAGTCGACGGCTTCGAAATTAATGAACAATTAAATTCATTTAAATGTTGAAATCCGAGCAAAACTTACACAGACAAAAAACAAAACAAAGATGAAATGTAAATAAAAGGCAAAGAAAAGTCAATTTCAGGGCTTCACTCTCAGCACCTTTTTGTCGCGGCATGACATCATCTTTGGGAAAAAGAATATGAGGAAGAGGAAAATTGTTGTGAGTCCCCTTTTTAGTGCAGTTGCAAGCAGGGCTGGCTTGTGTATAGCACAATGTATCTATAACTTTTATATACAAATTCCTGTTCTTGACTTTCAACTGACCTTCGAAGATCTTTGTTAAGATTTGTTCGCGTTTATATTTATATATGGAAAAGTTTTCTGTTCTGAAAGATGTCAGCTTATGTATCTCTTCAATAAGCAGCGATAATATTCTCTTCTCTGTCAAACCGCATCAAATCGGTCTTGGAAGAATCTGTCGGTGGGCAAGCTTTCGCATATATTTGCCTTTGTCTAGCCTATTTCTAGTGCTTGTTTAAAATTCTCAACCAGTTACTCACATCGTTATTTCGGACTGCGTACCTCTCCTGCTTGAGTGCCTGCACTTCCTTGACGCGCTGTATTTTCTGCTGGCGATGCCTTTGCACGCGCTGCATCTTCTTCTGGCATTTGCCGACGCAAGCTTCGGGCGCATCAGTTACTTGGCGGGGCACAGCACCCAGGGCCGGGTGGTAATCAATGTCATCGACATGCTGCGATTTATGCTGATGATGCGGCTGGGCAGGCTCCCACGCTTCCAACTGATATTTGTCTGGATGCCGCAAATGATGCTGGCCGTGGCGCAGTTGATGCGGCTGGTTTTCGTCGGGCGCAAATGAATGCAGAAATACCAGCTCGACTGCGCTTTTATCTAGCTGAGTTCTGTCGTCATCAGCGGGTGGCAACACCTTCTCCCCGGCGACGTTGTATTCGTGGTCATTAGCGTTCGCCTCCAGGCTGAGCAGGCCAAGCAGCAGGCCATTCAGCAGGACAGGGCACAGACAGAGCACCTGCCACCACATCGGGATTTGCCGCATTTCGTTCGCTTTTCAATTAAACGTTTTGGTATTTTTCAATTAACCAAATAGATCGTTTAGTTTTATAGCTGACAATTCCTGAAATATTTGTTCAACACGCGACGCACGACTTTGGTTTTTTTTTTCTTCTCTGATCACACGCGATTCATGAATGAAAAAAACGTAAATGCACTTGTGAATGAGTTTTTGATTCAAGCAACTCGAAGCACTCTGTCTCTCGCTCCCCTTGTCTGCTTCACGCAAAGTAAATGCGCATTTGCCTATTTCACAATGCAGATACAGATACGTCTGCAGCACGTCTACAGCTAGAGATACACGCACTTACGGCCAAGAATAGAGCTTGGCAACTTGTGCAGTCGTCTGCGCTCGAACAACGTTTGATTTCGCCTTCCGGTTGACAACTGAAGCGAATGCGGCGAAAGTTTGCAGTCGGTTGCATCGAACAAATCACGAACTAAACAGCTGATTGGCAGCTAACATTAAAACTGACACATAGAGCATGTTGCGGGGCGAGAGCGCGAGAGTGAGTTGCGAGTGCGTGAGTCAAGCAAATGCAGACAGACATATTGCTGCAAGAAGTCTAGCTCGCCTTGGCAGCATGTTGCTGGGCGTATTCTAATTGTGCAACATGCTGCTAAGCATAGTCTTAGGCAGTAATATCAATTATAAAAATAAATTAAATAATCTCTATATATAAAACTGTTTGTCCTGACTGACTGACTGACTGACTGACTGACTGACTGACTGACTGACTGACTGACTGACTGACTGATTGGTGATCAACGCACAGCCCAAACCGTAAGAGCTAGGAAGCTGAAATTTTCACTGTAGCTACCTTATGTCATGTAGGTGCACGTTAAGACGGGGTTTTGGGAAATTCCACCCGCAAGTGTGGAAAAATCGCAAAAAAACGTTTGTATGTAACTTTTATGTTTACCATCCGATCGGCCCCAAACTTATTTTCAAAGATGTTTGTTCAAATTCATTTGAGGGGTGTTTCGCACTTTTCGGAAAATCCGTTCCTCCTTGGTGGAAATGGAGGTCAAAGATTTGGTGGGTGACGTTTCGCGCTCAAATTCATTTCCAGTGATCTATATGAAAAATCGTTTGAGACGTGTTTCTCACTTTTCGCAGAATTCAAACTTCTTCGGGGGGAATGCGATTTAAACATTTTTCGGGCGGCGTTTTAAGTTGTGTCCGATTTGCTTCAAACTTATTTTTAACGCTCTTCATAAGAACTTAATAAGTACGTATTTCAGCGATTTTGAAAATTCCACCCACAACAGTGGTAAATTGGCGGAAAAAGGTTGTATGAAAGTTTTTTGTTTACCATCCGATCGGCCCCAAATTCATATTTAAAGATCTATGTTTAAATTCATTTAAGGGGTGTTTCACACTTTTTGAAAAATCCATTCCTCCTTGGTGGAAATGGAGGTCAAAGATTTGGTGGGTGACGTTTCGCACTCAAATTCATTTCCAGAGATCTATTAGAAAAATCATTTGAGACGTGTTTCACACTTTTCGCAGAATTCAAACTTCTTCGAGGGGAATGCGATTAAAAGATTTTTTGTGCGAAGTTTTAAGTTGTGTCCGATTTGCTTCAAACTTATTTTCAAAGCACTCAATAAGAACTTAATGAATTCGTATTTCGACGATTTGGAAAATTCCACCTGCAACAGTGGTAAATTGGCGGAAAACGGTTGTATGAAAGTTTGATGTTTACCATCCGATCGGCCCAAACTCATTTTCAAAGATCTATATTCAAATTCATTTGAGGGGTGTTTCACACTTTTTGAAAAATCCATCCCTCCTTGGTGCAAATGGGGGTCGAAGATTGACGGATGACGTTTTGTGTTCAAATTTATTTCCAAAGATCTATAAGAAAAATCATTAGAGACGTGTTTCACATTTCTCGCAAAATCTAAACTCCTTCGGTGGAAAGTGCATTTTTAAGATTTTTTTTGGTGAATTTTAAAAGTTTTCCGATTTGCATAAAAGTTTTTTGATTCCCGTCCGATCAGTTTCAAAATCATTTTCAAAGCTTTTTTGATTTTATAACATACATGCCACGGGCAAGGCCGGGTTATACCCGCTAGTTACAAATATAATATAAAAATAATATAAAACAGCAATAAAAAAATAACATAAATTAATAATCTAAAAAAAAAATTAAAAATACAAAGCAAAAGCATAAAAAAAATAATATAAAAAATATTGAAAAAATAACAAAAACATAATCATTCAATTGAACTAGTTCGTAAAATATTATAAGAAATTCACTATTTTCTCTTATAAATGACATTTGTCATTGGCTCATTAAATAATAACAACATATATTCAAATTGTTCTGAGGCAAAGTTTTGCTAAGCTTAGTCTAATGAAGTTATATTGATAATAAATAAAGTAAAATAAAATAAACTAAATACATAATATAAAAATAATAAAAATAATAATAATAATATAAATAATAATAAAATAATAATAAAATTAGAAATAAAATAAAATAGTAACATAAAATAATAATCGAAATAAAAATAATATTAATCTAGTTCGTAAGATCATATAAAAAATGCACTATCGTCCCTTATAAATGACATTTGTCATTTTTTGAATAATTAATATAAAAATAACAATATAAATAGCTTATATTTTTCGATATGGCAGTATATCTAGAACTTTAACTAACTAACTTTTATAAATCATATCAATGTAAATATGGCTAGATCAGATCGGAACTAGTTCGCGGCGTGCAACCGAATTGTTGTTGCGCTTGGCAACACGTGTTTATAAACATTTGCAGGCGACTCTGTTGCCGTGTTGCATTGGATTAAGTTGTTATTGCTGCACTTGTCAACAAGTCACGCAGCCATTTTATGATTGATCGACCGAATTGGCCGCGTGCAGCGCGTGCAACGTGCAACCAAGCGTTGCCACAGAGTCGTCTTTAAGACATCTGCAAAGTCCGCTTCCCGCACCCCCCTCTCCCCACTTCCCTCTCCCCCTCCTTCTGCTGTTGAGGTGTTGCCCACTTGCACTTAATTGCGTGTTGGGGCCAGGCAAATCAACGCCCCGAACGCCTTTGGAATGCACACTCAGGCGTCTGCCCAAGCGGCGTCTGTTGGTGGAGAGGGGAGGGGGAGAGGGGAGAGGACTGGGCGCCCTGCCGCGCCGACTGTTGGCCTATGTGGAAAATTTATGTGGCCAGTTGGTGATGGGGCTCGCTTGGGGCATCTTTGGGGCGTTGCAAGTAGCCAACATTATTGTTGTTGTTGCTGCTGCTGCTGCTGTTGCAGCTCCCGCTGTTGCTGCATAATTGATAAATGTTTACAAATTATTATGTTGCACATACAACAGTAGCAGCAGCAACAGCAGCAGCAGAGGCCACCCAGGCGCGAGGGTCGGCTGTGCGGGAGTTTCTCTGATATTATTCTTCTTTTATTTTTTATTTTTTTCACACACAGGTGCGCGACGTTGCCGGTTTTCAGCTGGCGCCAAATGCATTTTGCTGTTAATTAAAATGAATTTCTCAATGAAAATTGTCTTTATGCCCGCCTGAGTTGGGACGGCATTAAACGTTGCATTAGCATAACGAACAGATCCCTTGTGCAACAAATGATGATGATAAAGTACAGTAAAAGCTGCCTAGAGTGAACGCCAAATGAGATGAGGGAGAGTTAGGCATGCACGGAGTTGCAAAAATATTCCTATTAATCCTATTTAAATTAATTATATAAAATGATGATGAGAAAATACAGTAAAAGCTGCCTAGAGTGAATGCCAAATGAGATATTAGCTCAGGAGTTAAGCACAGAAAAAGTTGCAAAAATATTCCTATCATTCCTATTTAAATAAATTATATTAAATGATGATGATGAAATACAGTGAAAGGTGCCCGCAGTGAACACTAAATGATATTTCCACTCCATAAAAAGCTGCAAAAATAATCCCATCAATTCCTTTTTAAATAAATTATATATTAAAAAATATAAAATAGTTGTCAGTCAGTTGTCGGGAGTAAGGAAAAAGATTGCAATAGAAAATATCTGGCTAAAAATTCCGTTCGTCCAAGGCAGCTTCTACTGTACCTACGAAGTCAGCTAAGGAAGATCGTGTTACTGCCGGAATGTGCCTAGCTAAGAACTTTTTCAATTGAAAATTGAAAATGGAAATCAAATTTGCTGCCATCGAGTCTCAGCTAGATGAAGATTGTAAATTCTCAGCCGCATCTGCAGACATATCAGCTGCTGTTCCCCTGGGCAGAGTTTGCCATTAGCTTTGTTGTTGGCATTGTTCTCGCGTTTGGCCGCTTTCAATTTGCCTAAGTTGCCATTTGCAATGCCAGAGGAAGAGAGAGGGAGAGAGAGGGGAGAGAGGCGTAGGTGCCGACAGTGAGAGGAGCCGCAGCAGCTGCCGCAACCACAAAGACAACCGCAGACAAATATACGTGAATTACAAATACAGCCACAGATACAGATACAGATACGGCTACGGATACTGATACAGATACAAATTCAATACGAAATGCAAATGAAGCAGAACCTAAATGCGCCGCAAAATCATAAAAATCAAATTGAAAGCGGCCCAAGGGATGGTCGCTGAAAAGGGGGAGGGGAAGGGGAGGGGAAGGGGAGGGGATTGGTGGTGGGGGTGGGGCCTGCTAAATAATTGACATATCGAAATCGAAACCAAAGTCAAGGCCTGAAAAGGTGCAGCAATGGAAAGCAAGAACAAAAACGGATCAAAACAAAAAGTGAGAAAGTGCTCAACTGGGAGATACCCTACAACTAGGCCAGGCTGCCATTACTTCTTTCTAGACACACATTCACATCCTTCTTCTTCCCATTGAAGCACACCTTGGAATATTTATTGTTGTCTAACTTCGGTGTTTATAGTCCGATCTATGTGATACTTGTAGGGCTTAAGCTTTCCAAAGAAAAAGACGCTCTCCAAGCTGAAAGAAACTTGGGCAGGAGAGCGAAAAGCCAGCCGGCTGGCGTCTCGTTTGAATAGCGAGAAGCCAGTTGAAAAGCCAGGCTAGAAATTTTTAATTGAACACCTCTTACTTTTATAGTTCTTGAGATCGACGCGTCCGACTTAGCCCGTCTGCCTGATCAAGGCTATATTTTGTTTAAGGAGTCAGAGATTCTTTCTTCTGCCTGTTACATACATTTACGCAAAAGCATAATACCCTTTCTACCCGTTTTTAATTCAGTTTAGGGTATAAAAAGGCAAAAGTCTAATGAAATCACATTAGAGAAGCAGCCGCACAGATAGAAATGAGCAACCCCTAGCCGCAAAAAAAAAGAAGATAAACCCCTATAATACGCTGCACCCTAGCACTCAGCACGTGTGTGTGTGTGTGTGAGAGTGTGTGAGAGTGTGTGTGTGTGTGTGTGTGTGAGAGTGTGTGTGTGTGTGTGTGGCTGGAGTTTCCTGCTAATTGTGCTCGGGCTTTGCGACTAGGCAAGCCGCTGCCCAGGCACAGCGGGCCATAAAAATATCAATGTCAGAGTTCAGGAATCTCTCTTGATCTATGACTGTATTTTGTTTTTTTCCTGCGGCTCAAACGGTTGACACAGTCCAATTATGTATAAAAAAGAAGACAGCTAAACCGTTTACCAAACAAAATTCCACAACAATAATGAAAATGATGATGATAATGTTAATAATGATAAAGCTGATGATGAGGGGCAACAAATTGACTTAAGATAAAGTAAGTGAAGAACTGAATACCCGACTGTGGCCCAAGGCCAGCGGAAAAAGGGTGAAACAACGCAATTTCCGGTTGGCTGGGGCAGGGGAAGGGACAGGGGCAGGGGAAGGGAGTTTAGTTACCATAGCATTCCAAGTCAAATATTTGGCATTTGTTTATTTTGAAAGAGCTGACACGGCAAGGCAAAGGGTAGGCCGGTCAAAGGTCATCGCAAGCAAATTAAGACCGAAGCTGAGATAAGATTGTTTGCGTCTACTTCTTGTTGTGACACACACACAGGAAAAACACGACAAACATACATTTCAATTGTCTCGAAGTCTGAGTCAGAATTGGTCTCTAGTTGCGCTCAATGTCACACACAATTCATTTATTTATTTGCTTTTATTTTCGGTAGTTGCAAGCTAAATCTAAGCGGAAAGCAATTGTATCTTGATGGTTGCCAAAATCTTCTAGCAAACCGATACTAGATACAAAGTTGCCAAGTGGAAGGCAATATTAGGTCGAAGCAGTCGGGAATTACATTTAAAAATTGCAATTATAAAAAACTGACAAATGAGAAATCGTCATCTATCAAAAAGTATTTTTATCAAAAAATATATTGTATTTTTCAGTTATTATTTAAAGAATTTTTAAAATCTCTTCTCTCTTTTCTCACATTTGATTCTCTTTGTCATACTTGATTTTTAGCCTTTTTTATTTTTATGATTAAGTTTCAATGATTTTTTGGGAAAAAGGTGCTTTGATTCTAAGACAAGATATTTTTGTTGTCAAGAAAATTATTTTCCTTTTTTGGAATATGCAATTTGAACTTTTGAATTACATACTTTGGCTTTTATATAAAACATTTCTCGACTTTTGAAAATCTTAAATAAAAAGTACTTCAAAAATACAGATTTTATTGAGTAGGTTTTTTTTTAATGCTCCACATTTTTATATATTTTTGATATATATATATTTATTTTTTTGAGTGTACTGCAACCAAAATCTACTTTACGATTTTCAAAAGTATTTTCTTTAATGAAACCATGATGGAATAGACTGTGCCACAAGGAAGCCCAAACACAAAATCGGCGGCCAGTGGCTGTGGCAGCCACAAAGGGGAGGGGGGGGGGGGGGCGTCTTTTACGATGCATTCAATTCATTCGCAGGAAGCGAGAGGCGCGAAGCGAAGCAGCTCGACGGCATTTGCAGCTGAAAAAATGTAAATAGCCGAACAATGAAAACAAATATGCCGAAGCAGCTAATGGCCACAATCTCAGCAGATGCAGATGCACCCGATCCGCAGACCCAATGACACAGTTTGCAACTGCAACAGTTGGTGGCACCTCCCGTTGATGAGGTGGCAATCGAATTGTAGTCTTTGGAGCCACAGCCTCAACTGGAGGCTCATTAAAGGAGCTGGCAGCCTATTAAAGCGGCATTCGCCGTGTTGAAAGCCAATGCCGCCGCCAATTAGTTCAAAGGGGGTGAGAGGGGAGGGGGGGGCACAGGTGGATCAGGGGAGAGGAGTGACGTGTGTGTGTGTGTGGCTAAAAATGGAAATGCTGTTGCCGAAGCTGCGGCATCTGAGAAATTTAGAAGGGGGCATTGTGAGCATTTTTTATTGCAATCTGAAAGAGAAAGAGAGAGAGAGAGAGAGAGAGAGAGAGAGAGAAGAGAGAGAGAGAGAGAGAGGGAGAGAGAGAGGGAGACATCTGACATAATAGTAGCTTTATGCTCTTGTTTATGGCTGGGCTTATGAACAAGCAGCTGTTGCATAAGAAAAATCCCGATGTTGCTTGAAGATGTTGCAGCTATAATAAAAGTTTGATATGGATCTAAGCAGAGAGAAAGCTATCGATGGCAATCAATTTAAGGAAAGAATAAAAAGCTAAAAAGATTCTTGAGCAGCGATATAAGATAGTTATTTGATACTGCTTTGATATATGCACAGCCTGCAGATATGAGACGAATCTGAGGGACGAAACTGAGGGACGAATCTGAGGGACGAAACTGAGGGACGAAACTGAGGGACTAGCTGGCATCAAGAAAGTCGAACAGAAAGACAAACTATAATGACAGATATATTATGTCTTGGCTATTGATTGCGATCGTTAATATATATATACAGTGAACACTCGCTGCGATAGACAGCGATCGTCGAGCGAGCTGTGTCTATCTAATTGAGGAGAAATTGGGAATGTTCCAGCCAAAAGGGATGTCTGCCCAAAGAAGTGTTCTTTAAGCGAGTTTTAACTGTGCCATATTTTGGAGAGGGAAACAAATTATAATACCCTCTGCAAGATCAACCATCAAAACGTGAAATAGTATAAACATCTACAACTTGTAGAAACTAGCAATAGAACCTCTGTTGGAGTAGGTCGTAGACAAAAGGCTTCAGGCTGAAATCTGATTGATTTGCTGCTTCAAAATTGGGGAAAATTTCCTCACATTGAGTTACTTTTTGTCTATATTTTCTCATTATATATTACAACGTCTTAGTGTAATATAATGTTGTTCTGCTTTCGGAATCAGAGCCAACTTCAGTGAGGTATAAACCTCACCAGCTATATGCCCTTCTTGGCTGAACACCTCTATCAAAATTATAGTTATCAACTGCGAGACGCAATTTTATTAAATATTGTTAGCCAAGTCTATTTGCCAAAAGCTTGAACAGCTCAAATTCCCTTGAGCTGAATACTTAATTAACTTAACCCCTTGACGGCCAACAAAATGTCTCAATTCCCAACTCTAAGCCCAATTCGAATTCCATCAACTGTAAATCAAACAATGCTCTATCTTTGGGCTGGTCACATTATAATAATGGTCGAAATCGAATGAAATGCATGTCTTGGCCACATTGTGCGGCACATAAACAATTTGGCCAATTCCCGCTAACAGGCACGTCGAACAATAACCATAACCGACGATGTGATGAAAACTGGAGAACGACCCAGTCAAAGCCCAACTAATACCCCATTGATATATTTTTATATATTTTTATATATATACATGTATCTGGCTATCTAGCCAGGCATAATTATAAGACGATACGTGCATAGATTATGGCCGAAAATTGAAATGGCTTCAGCTCGGGCCAATAAACGGCTGCGACTAACGCCTAATGCCCTGATTGATGGGCCCCGACTGCGGCTTAGTCTGGAGTGCAGGGGAACAGGGGAACAGGGGAAAAGGGCAACAGACTGAACAGATCGAGCTGCCAAACACAATGGCCAACAACAACAAGAAGAACAATAAACCGCAAAGGAGGGCCAAAAACTGATCCGTCGATTCGAAACGGTGCCAAGCACGAGGCCAACAGCGTCTCAGCAGCCCACTCGACTTGTTAGTAGGCGTGGCACATACCCTAACAAACTGGCCAGCCATTGTTGAACTAATTGGATTAGTTTGATGCCTAACCAGGCAAAAAAACCCTGACCAGGCCTCCGTCCGTCTCTCAGGTAGGAGGCAGCACTTTTGGCTGACTCTCCGTTTTAGTTGTACAAATAAACAGGATATTCTTGTTCAGCTGGGCATCTTCTATCTGCCAGCAATCAATGTAAACAAACAGCCCACAACAACAACAAGAAATACAACAATAACAATTCCGGCAAGTCATTCCGATTTGTTGCACCTTTTCATTTTGGTTTTATTACTCGATGATTTTTCGTTGGCGATAACAAAACGAAACAATTTGAGTGCATTTTAAGTGAAATTAAATGAAAATTACTTTGCTTTCAATTCGATTCGAGACTTAACAAAACCGAACACGAAAACAAACTCAACTCAACGCGTGGGCATAGATTTTGGTATTCATCTAGACAGAAAATTAAAAATATTTGCTTGCATTTTTAATACCAAAAACCAAGCTAGACCAAAGTGCAATTGAATGCGTCAGAATTGGCCAAATTGGACGAGTTTCAATTTGAAGACGGAAGAATTCCTAGAAATATAAGCCAACCCACCCAAATGGGTAGAGAAAACCGGACAGAGGGGAAGAAGCTGGTTCAAAGCATCGAAACCAAGCATAAAGGCAGGAAGCTGGTTCGAACTATATGTCAAGCCAAGGCTCAGGCCAAGTGGATGAATCGAACATTAAAGCAGGAAGCTGGTTCGAAATATATAGCATAGATGCTAGAAGCTGGATCGATGCACCGAATATTTAGGCAGGACGCTGGTTCAAAATACACGATATGCCAAGGTTTAATCCAGATGTATGTGGAAAACCGAAAATATAAGCAGAAAGCCGGTTCGAAGCAATGAAACCGAACATAAAGGAAGGAAGCTGGTTCAAAATATATAACAAGCCAAGGTTTAACCCAATTGACTGTGAAAAACTGAACATATAGGCAGGAAGCTGGTTCGAAGCACCGAAGAAAATGGCTGAAAGCTGGTTCGAAGCATCGATGCCGCACATAAAGGAAGGAAGCTGGTTCAAAATATATGGCATAAAGGCTGGAAGCTGGATCGATGCACCGAAACCGAATATTTAGGCAGGAAGCTGGTTCGAAATATACGATATACCAAGGTTTAATCTATATGAATGTGGGGAACCAAACGTAAAGGCAGGAAGCTGGTTCGAACTATATGTCCAGTCAAGGCTCAGGCCAAGTAGATGTGGAAAATCGAACATAAAAGCAGGAAGCTGGTTTAAAATATATGACATAGCAAGGTTTCATCCAAATGAATGTGGAAAACTGAACATAAAAAGAGGAAGCTGGTTCAAAATATATGGCATAAAGGCTGGAAGCTGGATCGATGCGCCGAAACCGAACATTTAAGCAGGTAGCTGGTTCAATTTATACGATCTGCCAAGGTAAAAGAAAGAAGAAAAGAAAGAAGCTGGTTCAAAATATATGACATTCAAAGTTTTAATCCAAATGGATGTGGAAAAGCGAACTTAAACGTAGGAAGCTGGTTCAAGGCATCGAAATCAAGCATAAAAGAAAGAAGCTGATTCTAAATATATGACATACCAAGGCTTAACACAAATGGATATCAACAATCGGAAGCTGGTTCAAAGCAGCCCTGGTAGGAAAAGCCTTTTGCCCTTTGGCAACTTAACGTAGCGACTGCCGATTTACGTTGAACCTGCTTAAAAGAGACGCTTGCAGCTGTTTTTGTCTTTTATCAAAATAAACAATATATTTTTGGATAATTTTTGTAAATAGAAAATATAGCGAAAAGCTCATTGAGAAAACATTTGAGCATCAGATGAGTTTTGACGTGGGCGAAACTTTGACTCGCAAAATTGAACGAAAGTTTATGTAAAAATATTTGCCAAACAAATTAAATTTCTCGCGGCGTCGCTGGGCAAAGTTGGCAGCCAACAGACGCCGTCAACAGCCGCCGACAAGAAGCCGAACCAGCAGGAGGCTGCACACCAGTTCAAACCCAGCCCGGGCACCCGCCAGGCCGTAAATCGCATGCTAGCGACTTAATTGTGCGAAAAAGTTTTCTTTAGCGCTAGAAAAATGCCGCAGAGTGTGGAAATTATTTGACAGGCCGTTAGGAAAAGCGAAAATTATGAAATACATGGAAAGTGGGCGAACGAGGAAAAACTCGGGAAACTCAGCGAGGCAGCAAATCAAAATGTACGAGATGGAAGGACTTACAAATAAAAGCTTCTCTTTACCTTTAAATTTTGGTAATGATATCTATTTCTTGTCAAATAAATAAGCTTGCCGGAAATTAATTTGCTCATGTGCATGATTCTATCAGAAAAAGTTTGCAGCTAACGATTTCACTTCGACATAATAAGAAAATGCTGAAAATGTCGAAAATATAGTACAAAGAAAATAAGCCAAGAGCAAATCAAATCAACGCAAAATTACATGAAATATATTTTCAGCTCGAATTTTCTTCACGTGGTTTTCCACGCCAAAATAAAAAAGAAAAACAAGATGAAAAGCAACAAAAAAAAAAACGCAGCGACATTTATGACGAGAATGACGATGATGAGGAAAACGAGAGCTTGCATTGCATTGCAGTCGCATGCAGACTTGGCACTCAGCAGCCCAAGCGCACTCAAACAATGTCACACACACACACACAGATACACACAGATACACACACCCACACACACACACTTATGCAGAGCAACACCCACACATATGCCATGTGCTCATGTAGAAGAATTGTTCTTGAACAAAACTCAATGATGCGCGCTACGAACAACGAGCAACAACTAAAAAGTGTAAAAAGTCATGGATTGCAAATGATAGACTACGCAAATACCCTGTAAGCTGTGTCTAGAAAATAATAAAGATCAAATAATACATTTTGAAAAGGCTTTAATAAAAAGAAGGTTACCGAATCGAACCTCGAGCGCAAAATTGTTATAATAAATAAAAAAAAATATTCTAGATTACAGATATTTCTAGAAAAATAAAAAATAATAATAGATTATAGAGATTATTGGCTTGAGCTCAAAATAATACATTTAAAAAAGAGTATATTAAAAGGGAGGTTACCAAATAGAAGCTGGAGCACAAAATTGTTATTATAAATAAGTAGAAGTTTCTAGATTCCATATTTAATAATACTAAGAAATAACTATAAGATTCTAGATTATTTATTCAATAATATTTAAAAGCAAAGAGAAGACGATTTTCGTGAAGAGTAGTTTAAATGGGAATTTTATCTAGAAATATAAATATATTTCAGCTATTTCAGCTTTCTGCAAATAATTCCGTGGAGGATAGTGTAAAATTAGAGTTACGTCAAAAAAAAATATTCCCGAATTGCGAAATATTCTTGTAATAGACAATTGAAATGGGGTAAATAACAGCAGCAAATTTTGTTAGATATAAAAATTAAATACTTTTGTGAAGTCTAGTGTAAAATGAAAGCTCATAAGTTTGATGCTAGGCAACAATTTTTGTTTAAGAAGTGCAGAGTACAACATTTCCATGGTAATTTTCGACAGCAGCAGATGCACTTCAAGTCGTGCATAGCCTATGCCCACAGCTACAGCTACAGGGTAGCGCTGCGAGTGATGGAGGAGGCTGCTAAAATTGTGAGCTGCATTTTAGACAAGTGCAATCGGGCGGTGATTGTGGCAGTTCAGTGTCTATAGAGACGCCCAGAGCAGTGAGTGTGTGTGTGAGTGTGTGTGAGTGTGTGTGTTGAGTTCATTCACGTGTGTATGTGTGTGTGTGTGTGTGTGTGTGCGAGCGCAGAGGAACTCATCTCTGAAGTGGCAATAACGAGTGTTGACGGTTGAAATTGAAACACAAACGGTTGCAGCCAGACTTGCCCCAGCTGCAGCAAAGCCAACCAATTGCTGTTGCCACTATTTGTGGCACATATAAAAAACGGGGAAATAAAGAAAAGGGTATATGGAAAGTCTGGCTCAGAGTTCGCTCGCGTGCGGCTTATCGCGTTGCGCTCCAAATTTTAATTGGACAGCAAAGTTGCAGGCGCCTTTCACAGACTTTCGGGCCGAGCTTCGGAATATAGCTCTTATCACTGGCTAAATAATTAATCAAGCCAAACAAAAGCGGCGAGTGTCCTATGTGTGTGTGTCGAGTGTGTGTCGAGTGTCACGCCCAGGAAGTGACAGCATTCGAGGCGAACGTCAACGCGACGTCGTCGTCTCAAGCGCCAGTTGATTAATGAGCTGCTATGGCAGCCGCTTAGAGGAGGGTTCAGAGGGAGAAGAGAAGGTGGGAGGAGGAGGAGGACAGACAGTTGCAGTCACACACAGCGCAACCGGTTAAAGGAAAATTCATTCAACTGCAGGATTTTCCAGCTAAGGTGATGTCACCCCCCTCCTCCTCCCCACCGACCCACCGGTAACTGGGGAAATGAGCTGCTTGTTACGTGACCAAAGCTTCAACAGATAAACACAGCTGGAGCAGGGCTCGGCGGGAATTGCGGGGCTGCGGGAATTGCGGGATGTAGCATTAGGTGTGACTGAAGGATTGTCCAAATAGCATTAGGAAGCGGCTGTCTGAGCTGGGATTTAGCTGATGGGCAATCGCAGACCCAGGTCGCATGGAAAGCGACAGAACGGGTCCAAACTAAAGTATGAAGTTAACAAAGTTGGTTATGGAAAGGAAATCGGTGTAAGATCTTAACTAGGGAGGATAAGAAAATATAAAGTAAATCTAAGATCTCATAACATAAACATAAACTCGGAAATTTGCGGGGCGTTAAGTCCGTAGAGCTGTCTTTAAAGATCTGGGGACAGACACAAAAGTCAAGGACTTCACTCTTGTGCGGTTTCGCGTTATAATTCCCAAAGAGTTAAAGTTTTGAACGAGTCAAAAGGCATTTGTTTAAAGTAATTCATGGGCAAAGTGTGCTGCGTAATATCTTAACTAGGGAATGAAAAAATATTAAGTAAATCTTAGATCTCTGATCATAAGATAAACTCAGATATTTGCTGGGCATAAAGTCCGTACACCTGTCTTTTGAGATCTGGGACAAACACATTAGTCTAAGATTTCACTCTTGTGGGCTTCTGCGTTGTAATTCCCAACAAGTTTAAATTTTAGACTACTGAAAAGTCGTTTGCTGATCGTATTTGGGAGGCGCAAAGTCTGTACAGCTTATAAGATCTGGGGACAAACACATAAATATACTTCACTTTTCGCATGCGCGTTATAATTCTCAAAGAGTTTTAGCTTTGAACGACTGAAAAGGCGTTTGCTAAACATAATTCGAAGGCAAAGTCTGCTGATGAGACCTAGAACCTTTTCATCTTAAAACCCCTGTGCGGGACTTTGGCAATTGAACCTAAAATTGATCTATTGTATATTCGAGTTTTAGGCGAATTTGTTGACCTTTGAATAGATACAGTGAAACCTCTCTAATGTGTTTATTGTTTTGCGAGTGCCTTTCTTTACTGCACATCAAATTGATCATCAATCATTTTATATTTCTCACTTGTACACGTTAAAAATTCTAAACCAAATAATTATTTATGATTTTTTGTGTCCAGATTTGAGTGCTGAACAAATTACTAAATCTAGTTAGTTACAAGCGCCAATGGGAAGCGTTGTTATCGGGGCACACATCAATCATTTTTCGAATCGCGCAGCATGATATATCCATGGCAACCTAATCAACTCATCAGATGGCATTTCATGTGCCATGTGCCATGCCCCACGCCCACGTTCGACACATTCACACAAGCCACTTCCTTTAGTCAATCGCATATGCGAGTTCTCCTCCCCCTTCTCTCCCTTTTTTCCCCCTCCATTGTCGGTATCATCGCACGTACCACACGGCGTATGCGGATTTTGTTTTTACACTCGCCAGCAAACTGCGTGTTCGCTCTGCTAAAGCGAAATTAAGCTTGTGTTGTGTGCATCCCAAATTGAAATGCATAACAGATTCGCAGCGGCAACAACAACAAGTACAACAACAACAAAAATAACAAGTACAATAATCAGTGCCACAAATCAAATCAAGTTACAGCTACGCAGAGTAACTGCTGCATTTGCCAGTCGCAGTCGCAGTCACAGTCACAGTTCCCAGTTGTGAGAAGTGCGTGAGACGTCGTGACACGAATTATATTATATTAAATATCGAGCTGGTTTTAGGCATAGAATGGGCACAAATATATAACACGCTGTCAAAAAAAGCGGCTTGAGGTATTTATCTATCGAACTTTGTGCTCATCTCGAAATATCTTTTCTTTTTCAAGCTGCCTGCTAACTTGCTAGCTTTGCTAACTTTTCAGCGGAATCATTTCTGAATAAGCAAAGTGAGCTCAACTTGGTCTAATTGGGTTCAGATTCTTTAATTCCTTTAAGCTCTGTTGAAAAAGCTGTGCGTGTCTATTGAAGATCTAGGTCTAATAAAATAAAGTCAGCAGAAGCTAGCAAGCTAGCAGCCCTGCTAAATACTTAGAGTAGTTTTCTATATATAGAGAAACTTAGAGAAGTTTTCTATATATATAGAGAAATATAGAGAAACTTAGAGAAGTTTTCTATATATAGAAGTACTTAGAGAGATTATCTATATATATAAATATTTAGAGAAGTTTTCTATATGTAGAAATATAATACTTAGAGAAGTTTTCTATATGTAGATATATAATACTTAGAGAAGTTTTCTGTATATAGAAATGCTTAGAGAAGTTTTTTATATCTAGAATTTTATAAAAATACTTAGAGAAGAAAACTTCTCCTTTTTATTTTTTATATCTAGAATTTTATAAAAATACTTAGAGAAGAAAACTTCTCTAAGTTTTTCTATATATAGAAATACTTAGAAAAGTTATCTATTAATAGAAATACTTACAAAAGTTTTCTATATATAGAAATACTTAGATAAGTTTTCAATATATAGCAATACTTAGAGAAGTTTTCTGTATCTAGAATTTTATTCTTAGAGAAGAAAACTTATCTATTAATAGAAATACTTACAGAAGTTTTCTATATATAGAAATACTTACTGAAGTTTTCTATATAAAGAAATACTTACAGAAGTTATCTATATATAGAAATACTTAGATAAGTTTCTATATATAGCAATACTTAGAAAAGTTTTCTATAGATATCGTTCAATTTTTGTCCTTCTCCACAGTCACGAGTCACGCGCCAGCGAGTCACGCGCCCATCTCTAGCTGCCATGCAGAACAAGCTGCCATTGAATTTCAATGGAATCGCAATTGCAATTGAAATTTAATTTTGATAGATTTTCCAGCATTTTCTAGTTGTACTTTCCACTTCTTTACTATATTTTCTACACACATTTTTTTTTTTTGGCATTTTGTATGCGCACTGTGATTTGTGCCACGCCTACAGACAAGTGCCGCCCGTTTGTAGCAAGTTTTTGTAGCAAGTGTTTGCGTTTGCATTTTTCGAGCGTGCTGCGTGCTCGGCACGTGACCCATTTTTTTTTATGCATTTCTTGCTATTTTTTTTTTGTATATTTTGGCGCCCCTTTAGCGTGCGGGCCTGTTCGAATTGAAATGTAATCAGAAAGTGCACTGCAAATGCAACTAACGCGTTGTCAAAGCACTCGCCAAGTGCTGCTCGCTCTCGTTCGTGCCCCACGCGGTTGCAAGTTGCTGCCATGAAGCAATTTGATTTCACGCTGCAATTCAGCGATAAAACACTCGCCGCGACAAAATATCTATGTGCGCCACTCTCGGCGACTCCAATTCCCATTTCGAGAACAATTCCGAAACTATTTAACGCCAAATTGCGGCCGATCAATCTATCAATTGAGTTTTTGCACTTGACGGCGTGACAAATTGCTCGAATCGCAACAAAAGAGAGATTTCTCCGAATGCACTTTATACGAAATTCGCTTTAAAGCTATCGATAAAAGTTGCCTGGATAAAGAAATATATTTCAATCAGTCGATTGATATAAAAAAATACTTGATTCATTTAATATTTATCAAATAAAATTAATTGACATGCACTTTAATTCAATTTGCAAATAAATCAACATAAATATTTGCTATCGATAAATATTTGACACAAGCAATGAATATATCGGGCTGTTATCGAAATCGAGAAAAAAGTGTTATTATTTATGTGTGTCACGAATCGTGATTTATTTATTCTTAAATATCGATAATTTATCGATTCATAAAAAGAATTAAAATTAAATTCTGGCATTATTTGTGAAAAATGGAAAAAATATTTATCGATATATTAATAGAGTTGCCTTGAAAAATATGACATTGATGACTCTTCAATTTATCGATAATAAACCGATTGTTAATCGATTAACAAATAAACTCTGATAGCTGCTAAATTTGTACAAAATTCGTGAGCACAGCTTTAAATTGTCCCGACTGCGCTTTAAATATGTGAATAAAATTTGTTCCCAGCCCGATTGTACGTTAAGTCTATCGATTGATTTCAATAATAAATTCTTAATTTGAAATGTTGCTGTGCAACTGCCGTAATCCAATTAAACAAACCTCATTTCGGAAGCAATTAAACAATTTTGCAGATCAGCTCGCAGATGGTTATGTGAAATGCGGCGTATGCGTAATGCGAAAGCCCCCAGAGTGTATGCAATATATATTTGTTGTTCTGGGCTGGCTTTTTTTTTCTATGAATTTCTTTCATTTTTTTCAAATACTCAGATTACTTGGCGCTGAGACTGAAATTAATTAAGCCAAAACTGAAACATGACACGCACTCAACTGCATGGCTAATAAGCAGCTCCCGCTCGGGTAATTGCCGACGCCTCGCACGTGCCAAGCCTCTCACTAGGGAAATGGGGGGAACTTCGGGGTGCTGTCAAGCTGAGTCTGATGTCGGTACAAGCATTATGACGGATTAGAGGCTCCCAGGACTTTGCAGCTCATAAGGCTTACGAGCACGACATGGCCTTAACTCTGCAGCTGCAATGGCCAAAAGCCTGACCAATGGCCATTACTGACTAGCTCGCATTCCAGCTTAAATTTGCTCGCCTTGCTTTAAATTTCAACTATGCAAAACTAAATGCAAGGCGTGGGCCAAAACTCAATTTGGAAAAGTGGAGCAGGACGAGAGCAGCTGCTGCCAGCCTGTCCGCCGCGTGCCATCGAGAATGTCTAACATGTGGCAAGTCAGTTGGCAGAACACCACCCCCCTCTCCCCTCTGCCCCTCCCCTGGCCAAAATCTGGCTACAGCCACGCCCCCCTCCGCCTCAACAGACCCGCCTTCGCCGGCGACAAACAGCGCCGCAGTTTTCTGTTTGTTTGCCTTGTGAACGAGCGCAGCGAGCGGCGCTCTGCTCCGAAGGCCAGCGGAGGGGGCAGCGGCGGGAGGGATGGAGCCAGGGGGGGGGGGGGCACGCCATGTTGAGCATGCACTGGACTCATTTCACTGCACTAGACCCGCCCCCTCCCCCTCCCGCACACTCTTAAAAAACAAACCCGAAATTTTCAATTATGCGAAAGACGCCTGCAAATGCCCTGAATATAAAACTGCAAAATTGGAGTTTGTTATCATTTTACGTATACATGATATAGGGAAGTTTTCATGGGGCAGATCATTAAGGAATTTACAATATATAAGGCTAATAATATTTTATAGTTTTATTAATACGACATTATTTAAGACTCTGACAAGTAAGCCATATAATGAATTATTGTATGCAGCCTTTCCCTAAGAATTGGAATTATATTGATTAAACTTCCGACGTATTAAATATTATATGAATTAGTCTCCCGAAATTTCTTTTGAATCTCGCTTCTCTTTGTCTTGTTGAATTTATGAGAAAATCTTTATAAATACTAAAAAGATTAGACTCTTGTTTTCCCAATCCAAAAATAAAAGGCATATCAACAAATTCTCAGCATTACTGAATTGTTTTGAGAACTTCTTTTTCGAACCGATTAACTGACTATAAAACTAACCATAAATAAGTAAATTTGATATATATATACCATATATCAATTTAACTCAAAGCTTAACGCAAATTATTTAATTAATTATTATAAATAGCGGCACATTTTTTTTATCATTTTTATAGGAGTTAGCAAAATTAATAAATAATTTTGACCTAGCGCCAAAATAAATTAGAGTCCTACTAAATTTATCTCAAGCCTCGTTTCACTGTTCATAATTTCTAAACCCTTTCAAAAATATTTTATACTTTCCTTAATTATGATAATTATATATAAAAAGTAGTTATCAAAAATATTTATTTTTATAATTTTATATAAATATTTATGTTTTTATTTGTGTGAATTTCAAACCAGAACTTCCGTAGATTTTAAATCTATTAAATACTTTCGAAAAGTCTGTTTCTTTCAATTCTTTGATACGAAATTCTCCTCTATTAAATGCAAATTATTTTTCTATCCCATTTCTAAACAGTTTCAGTAATTCGGATGCCCTTTAATACTAATAAAAGCGACTTATAATATGAATTTATATTTAAATTAATATTTAAATACTTTTAAAATTGATTCATATTTAAAATCTAAATATTTTTCTAATCTTGCTCCTCACATAAAAACTGCCACAAACCCGCCTCAATTCGCGCTATGCCCACAAAACATAGAGAAACAGAGCAGGAAAAAAGAAGAGGAAAACTTGGCTGAGTTTTGGGGCCGTGCGGAGGATGTTTTAAAAGAGCTTGAAGCTTGGTTTTCTTCCTTCTTTTTTTTTAGTGTAGTTTTTGCTGTTGTTGTTGTTGTTGTTGTTGCTTGTGGCATATCTGCTTGAAATTCATTTTTCAGCGTGCTGCACATGAAGCGCTGCAATTTGGCCAGAAACAGCAGGATAAAGAGGGGACAGTTGGAGCTGGACCAGGTCGACGGAAGCCTTTAACGGATTTGGTTGGCTGCGACGACGGAAATGGGTTTATTTGCGAATGCGGACATATGTGAGAAATGTGCGATATGTGCGTTGTCGGGGCAAATATTTTCGCATGTTGATATGCAAAAACCAAACACACAAAAGTAATCTTCTGTTTGGGCTGGAGCAAAAGCCTGTCAATGCTGTTGATGGATTTGCGAGACCAGACAAAGTCACGTTTTATTACAATATTCAAATGTCGCTTCTAAGAGGCGTGCAAAGCACTTGGCTTATGGACTAGAATATACCCTGTAGCTAGCCTTGGGCATGGTCGAAAATTGTCGTGCTTGAGTAAATAGATTAAATCCTTTCTGTGGAAGCAAAAACTTATTTTAACTTATATAATTATCTATCTATCCCAGCAATTATTTATTTATTTCCACCTAAAATCTTTGTCATATAATTACACAGGACTCGAACCAGCAACCTGCTTTTATTTAAACAGAATTTTCCTACATTTGCATACATAATTCGTTCTAATCGTTTCATAATAGACCGACTACATGAAGTCTAAACAGAAAATTATCTTCCCTTTTGATTTAATGAATGAGCCACGCCCCTTTGAACGCCTCGCCCCCCGTCCACAGCCACAGTTAGCTTTAGAATTTTTGTCCATTTTGTCGAGGCGTCAGCCGAGTGACATTTTGCGGCCAGTTGATGAACCGCCTGAGCATTTTTAGTCTGCAGGACGCAGGCCCAAAAACACACACACACACACACACACACACACACAAAAAGTGTCCGACTCTAGGGGCCAACTGGGTTTAATAGAGGTGGCCGAGGGGCGTGGCCGTAGGGGGGGCCAAAGGGCAAGTGCAGTGTGTGTGTGTGAGGCTGAGTGTGGCCCGCAAGTTTGTCAACACGAGGCAAATATTTGCAGGCATCGACGCGGCACTGAATGTGGTTGTTCTTGTTGTGGTTGGTTTTACTTGGTTGCTGAACAACAACAACAACAACAACAACAACAACAACAACAGCAACAACAACAAGGAGAACGAGAACGGCAACAATTGGTCACGATCACTTTGGCTTTATTGTTTTTCTGGGCTTCATTTTGCTGTCTCTAGGTGCAAAGTGTGTGTGAGTGTGTCTGTTGTGTGTGTGTTGTGTGTGTTGTGTGTGTGTTGTGTGTGTATTTTGCTGTCACTTGTGTTGATTTGACGTGACTAATAGGCCGTTATGCGTGTGCTGCGAACAGCGAAAAGTCGTTGAGTAAGAGTTAGAAGGGGACCCTAGCCTATGGGAAATGCTCGAGATGGCAGAGCTAAAAATTTCCCAGCTGAACAGCTGCAAAGGCGACACAAAGACAGAGGCTAATTACGAGCTGAACTCGGCCAGTAGTAACAAGAGGTTCTAGTCGGGAGCTCCCGACTAGAGGATACCCTGGACCCTTTTCTTCCAACAGGCGATAGGTATAAAATGAAAGATATAATATTCTTGAAGCTACATGTCAAGTTTGGTGACCCTAGCTCATATTATTTGCCGAAATTAATCAAAAAATAGGATTTCGATATCGATTTTTATCGATTACTTGGAAACAGTTATCGAATATCGGAAACAAACTCGATCTGCGCGGGCACTAGGAGGACCTGCAGCCAAAATTTCAATGTCTCTAGCTCTTATAGGTTCTGAGATCCTTGCGTTCATACAGACGGACGGACGGACAGACGGACGGAGAGACGGACAGACATACGGATATGGCTAGATCGACTCGGCTATTGATGATGATCAAGAATATATATACTTTATGGGGTCGGAGATGCTTCCTTCTGCCTGTTACATACATTTGCACAAATACATTATACCCTTTTTACCCATTTTCAATAAGTTCAGGGTATAAAAATGTAAAACATATTTAGACTGCAAGCACAATACAAGTAATGCTTCAAATACTTGCCCGAGTTCAATTATGATTTGACATTTGGGAAATTCCAATTTCGAGACTCACCTGCAACGAGAAGAATTTGAGAATGCAAATTACAATTTAGTCAAGTATTTGGTAAGTCGACAATCCAATTCTTAATGTGAACCTCCATTGCATTGCCGTCACCTTTGTCATTTCGGGCCGGGCCAATGCGCGGAATTAGCGACTGTCGTTCATTTGCATATGACATCATCGCACGGCATCGCACAACTTTTGCGCAAAACAAACAAAACTCGGAATGCAACAGCAACAAATAATAATAATAAAAAAAAAATAAACAACTTAACAGCAACGAAAATACACAGAGGTAATTTGAAACATGCAAGAATAGACAAGCCCAGCTGAAGCTGAAGATTAAATACACTTTTTAGCAAGGGAAAAAAGAGCTCAAAAGGGAATGTCTTTCAATTGTCTTGAGAGTAGAGCTAGAAAAAAATCGATATCGGAGATTATCGATGTTATCGATTGTTTTTGAGCAAAATATCGATAGTATCGATATTTTCAAAAAGAAAATAATTAGAAGACATTATTTATATATCAAAAAGAAAATAATTAGAAGACATTAGTTATATTAACAAGAAACAAATTTATTATTTTCTCTCAAAATAAGTAACATTATCAATACAATTCATGTGAGATCAGGCTAAGATTGAAATTCATTTAAGTTTTTGCGATCTGACATTATTTGACCAGCTTTGCTAAATGTTCTCTTTGATTCGCCGGAATGCAAAAAAAATGTGCCAAAAACAGCCCACAAAGGTTGTAAGCTCTCGCTATTTATTTGAAAAAAAAAACCTTGACATTTTTGGGTTTAAAACTTGTAACTTGTATTAACAATTACTAAAGTATATTACTAATCAATATACAAGTGGATTTTGATCCTTCAGCTCTTTTTGTTTTTCGATATATTGTCTTAAAACAATAATTGCATCCGACCGATATGATTGGAATTTTTGAGATATTTTATTTTCCAAGAAAACGACAAAAAATTACACCATTTAAAATGATTTTATTTGTCGCTTTCTGTTGCTCATACAATGTTAAAGCTGGGAAAACATTGATGTTTCCAAAATAATCAGCGATAGTTCTCAAAGTTCATCGACAAAATCGATAGTTCTATCGATTGTTTTCCAGCTCTAGTCGAAAGGGTTGCAAACTCTAGGATCGAATCGTTAGCCTTTTTTAGACACTTACAGAATTTTATTCCCACCTCGTTAGGTTTATATTTTCTAAGCTTAACTGAAACCATTTAAAAAAAAATATTCTTAAAAAAATCACTTTATTTTTGTAGGAGGTTCGATTTACTCCCTTCCCTCGGCCCACTGCGCTACGCACTCGTTAATTTTGATTTACCTTCAACAGTTTCTAAACTACTGCAAACTTGAATTGAATTCAATTGAATCAAATCAGTTCCTTGTCTTGACTTCTACTCCATAGCAACAAGAGGTAACAGAATTCGTGATCAAATTAAAATGCCCCGCTGCAAGGGTATGCAAAAATATGAAAAAAAATGAAAAAAAAAAGTACTTTAGTTGTTGGCTGTTGGGAGTCGCCAGCAGTAAAATGATTTGCAACTCAGTGCAAATTTATTTGCCTGCCCGCGTGTTGCCCGCGCAGCTTGGCAATTATTAGTTGGCAGCCGCGGCAAACTCGAACTCGAACTCGACGAGCACGAGCACATCATAATTCCAAGAGTGTTGCCCCAAACCAGCGGCAACATCTGCAACTGGCAACTGGCAACTGGCAGCTGCCCCGCGGCGGCCACGAGCAGAGCGCAAAAATTTGATGACGATGACGATTTGGTCTGGGACTCGACTCGACTCGATTCGCATTTATCCATCGGACGTTGATGAAGTGATTAACAATGCGACTCTTGATATCGTTTAGTTGATGACTCGCCCAGGGGTCAGGCATCTCTCGACAAGCGCAGCACAGCAGGTGCATTTCCCATTTGAATAACTATGGAAATTGAGCGAAGGGCACAGCTTGAATTCAAATAAACCTGACTTTGACCAAAGGCTGGGGCGAGGCGCTTCATTATAAAAGCTAATCACTGACCTATCTCAATGCGACCTTCTATTGTGTAGATTAACAGCTGACTTAATGTGCTTGAGAAGCCTTTGACTTGCAATCAACTAATCAATTTATTTTTTAAGCAATTATCCATCTAATTACCTATAATTATATTTATGCTTATGTTGTGTATTATTATTTAAGTTTTTTACAATCACTTCTTTATTTGCATCTAAAAATTTCGTAGATTACTTGCTCTTCCGTTTAGACTGTGAGTTGATCAATCAGTCAGTCAATCAATCAGTTTCAGTGCTTACTTACATCATTGATTCTAGTATTTTGAATCTGCGATGATCATCAATCAATCATCAATCATCATAAAAGTTTAAAAAAATGCATTTGCGCAGTTTGCACTATTTCAATCAGTCATTCAGTCAACCAATCAATCTTACATCACAGCCGTTTGGAAAATGCAGCCTTCTAGTTCTTGCCGTCTGGACTCTGCGTTGATCATTCAGTCAGTCTGTCAGTCAATCAAGCAATCATTCAGTAAATCAATCAGTCTAAGAATTCTCTTACATCAATAAAGTATGATACAATCAGCTTTACTTTACAGGTTTGCGTACTATTTGAATCGTGCGTCTATCATCAATCAGTCTAACATTGTTAAAGAATAGAAAATTATTTGATCTGTATGTTGATCATGAGTCAATCATTGATCTAATCAATCAGTTTTACATCATTAAGTTTACCGTTTGGACTTTGCGTTGATCAATCAGTCAGTATTTTAGTCAATCAATCAGACATTGAGTCAATCAATCAGTCAGATTAAAATCGTTAAAAATAAATAAGGAAGAATCGATGATTTATCAAATCAATCAGTCTTACACAATTATATACATATAGCAAAGTAACTTAGCCTTTAAATGGATTTGTCCATTATTTAATTCGGATACTCCAATCTTAAATTCGAACTAGGAACCACTCTTTTATAAATTGGTTTTCATATTACATGTGTTAAGAGTACAATTATTCTCTATCTCTATCAAAAGCCAATTGCATTATTAAATATTAAGTATTTCGGATGGTTTGCATCTATTTATAGGTGTCAGCTTCACCCTGGGCCCTGAGCACGGGCAATTAGCATTTATGAATCATCAAATGAATAAACGTATTTTGAGTAGTCCACAGATACGCACGTTTCTTGGGGTAATATTTATAGACTTGGCCTTGGCTCTGTTTCTCTGTGCAGACTGAATCATCTGAACAAGTTCCAGTTGAGTGGAACTTGCGATGCCTTGAACAAAATGAATAGGAAAATCTAAGGGGAAAAGTTCTGACGAAATCGAGACATCCGATTGTAATAAAAAAAATCAAATGAAAAGCGAAAGTCTTAAATTGTGGCACGTTGCACCTAAGATTTACCGTTATAAGTTGGGAATTACCAAAAATACCAAAAGAAACACCTTTTCGATGGGGCTCAGTGTCAAAGTGTTTTGTTGCAATCAATAAAAAAAAATAAATTGAAATTGAATTGTGTAAGAAAATGCTTGACGACGCGCGCCGTGCCGTCTGCGGGGCAATCAAAATGTCCGAAAAAAAATGATATATTGATGAAATTTATTGATGCATTGTACGCAACTCAAACGCACCGCACTCATCGACGAGCCCCTCATGCATAATGCAAAACTGCAACTCGAGACGTTGGAAATTTCTAATTCAATTTCGATGTCTGACACATTTCAGAAAGAAAAAAACGCGAGCGACTTCAGACTTTGAAGAGAGCCCATAGACAACCCCATCAATCCGCAGACAACGCTCAGCTACTGGGCTTTTATTTTCTTTTGTGCCAATCGAGTGGCCATCGAGTGCCAATCGAATCAATTAGACGATTTATGGATGCTTCGCTGGCATTGGCATTCAATTTGCTGTCGCTTTGGCTTGAAAAGTTTCGAATGTCATCAATTTTGACACATTCGTTGATTTATGAGCAAAGAGCAGCTAAGACGACCCATCGATTATTTATCGAATATATTAATTTGAGATTTGATAGCTCCAGCTAGATATTGAGTCATCAAGACGACTTATCGAATATTCATCATCTTGAAAAAATTAGAAGATCTATCAATTATTTATCGAATATTTTCATTTGAGATTTGATAGCTCCAGCTCCAGATAGAAATTAAGAAATCAAGACGATGTATCGAATATTTATCATCTTGAAACAACTAGACGACCTATCGATTATTTCTCGAATATTTTAATTTGAGCTAGAAATTGAGTCATCAAGACGACTTATCTAATACTTAGCATCTTGAAAGAACTAGACAGTCTATGAATAACTTATCGAATATTTAACTCAGACATTTGATAGCTCCAGCTTCAAATTAATTTATCATGAGCATCAACACAACCCATTTATCGATTACTCATCTAAGTAATTTGGTTGCTCATCATGAACATCAAAACGATTTATCGAATCTTTATCGATTACTCAACTATGACATTATTTAGCTTTAGCATTGAATTGAGTCGGCAACAAGAATTAGTAAACCTATCGCTTCCTCATCAATCACAAGATGACCTATTCAACTTGTAACAACAAGACGACCTATTAGATATTTATTGAATACTTTACTTTAGCATCTTGAAGCTCCAGCTTGAAATTCAGACGACCTATCGATAACTTATCGGATACTCATCTATGACATTTCGTAGCTTTACCATTAAATTAAGTCACGAGCTGCAACAAGAAAACCTATCGAGTATCTATCGATTACTCATCTATGACATTTGTTAGCTTCAGCTTGCAACAAGATGATCTATTGATTATTTATTCAACAATTTGGCATTTTGCAGCTCAAGCTTGCAATTGAGTCATCATGAACATGCCGACGACCTATCGATTATTTATCGAATACTCATCTATGACACTTGGTAGCTGCAGTTTGAAATTGAGTCATCAGCACTAATTGAAAAGCTCATTTGAATGCAAATTTCATATGCACAGCTCCCCGAAAAATGCATTAGATACGTCGCACACCCTGCCCCTAACACACACACCCCGCACACCTCGCACACAACCCGCACATTCGGCTAAGTGCAATGTTGATCTTGTCAGTGGCAAGAGTTATGTTTATTGATTTACCTGTCAAATGCGTTTTTGCCAGTCATTTGCATAACACTCGGTCTCCCATTTTCCTTCTTTTTGGGCGCGCACAACCATTGCAACCATTGCAAACTGAGCCAAACTGAGTGCTGCGACAACTCTGCATGTCAATAGCTGTGCGCATAGTGGGCGCACACGCGAAATGGGTGTGGTCCAAGTGAAATGGATATCAATATTTAACAGCATATGCAATTGGGAATTTAATTCCATTAAAAATGGGACTTGGTTGATTAAATACAAAATTTGCTTTGTATTAAGAACGATAATTTATCGTAAAGTTATCGAATCAAGCAAATTGTGAACTACTAATGTAAAGAATTATCCTATGGCATTCTCTTTAAGAATTTTTTACTTGGTTTGCTTTATACTTCAGATTTTTATCAATAAAGATAGATAAAATATATAATCGAAAAAAGTTCGATAACAAATGTTGATGTGATGCTTATTTTTAAAAAATTGCTGGCTTTCTGTTAAATTTTTTTTCATGTAATAATGAAATTGAAGTTGGAATACATAATTTAATTAAATGAGATAAGATAAATGTGAAAATTTTTGAATGTTTTAAAAAAAAACTCAGACTAATTTAGCTACAATTTGGCAAGTACAAAAAAAAAAAAATAGGTTATTATTTATAATGATTAATTTATTTATTTTATGATTGATTTGTTTATACTATGATTGATTTGTTTATACTATGATTGATTTATTTATATTATGATTGAGTCGCAATAAAACGAAAGATTAAAATTTATATGAACACGCACACACTTCTAACTGCTTGCAATATCTTATAGATACTTTTTAAGTCTAGATACTTTTGTATCTCAAAAGTAGTTGCCTGGCATATTTTGGCATTCATAAGCTACAAACGCAACCACTGTGCAATCATATGCAACTAGGTGACACTTGTCATACTCAGTGACACACTCTGGCACACACACACACACACACACACACACACACACACACACTCGCACACTCGTTCTCTAGGTGGGTGTGTTTTTGGGTTCTCTGGTTGCGTGTCCTGTTGTTGTCAGCGTCTAATCGGGGCTTTTACTTTATATAATGGCAACGCAATTTGGTGTGACTCTTTGACATACATACTCACACACACTCAAACACACTCACACACACATGCACGTACTTATGAGTGTGCGACTGTGTCGAGTGGACAGCGTCAAGATTTATGTTAAATATTTAATGATCAGAAAACAAGACAGGCCTTTGGGCCCAGGGCCAATGCATTAATATTGCATCAAGACATGAACAACCTTTGACCTTTTTTTCTTTTTACGAGAGAGACTAGATAATATCAAGCACTCAAAATACAACAGGTGCAATTCATAGGGAATAAAGAACAAAGTGCACAGGTAGAGAGTATGCGAGCCACAGCAGGTGGATATTTGAATAGAGTGCAGAGAGTTTAGGGTCTGCTCTGATTGATGCCCGCTCAAAACAATTCAATTGACGGGCTCGGGTTTGATTTATGCGCTGCGCTTGATGAATTAGAATAAAGCAACAACAGCAACAACAGCAATGGAATCACAGGTATTTACAGCTCACCTGAGCAAGAGCTACAACTATTTACAGTTAACAGTTGATTGGCTCTGCGCTCGGCTTTTCGCCTGTCTGTTTTGGGCTTCATTAAATTCGTGGAATATTTTGACTGCCTCCCCCCTAACAACAGCAACATAAACAACAACAACAACATGTTGCTGTTACAATTTTGACTTTTTGGCGGAAATAGCGCGGGATTTTGGGCAAGGGCCATAGCATTGGGCATGGCTGCGATTGCGAAATGGACACCACAACACAAACAACAGCAACACAAACAACAATAACAACAATGACAACATCAACAACACACACACACGCACACACACACGCACACACACTCGCACATGCGTTTGTTGTCATGATTTATTGTTTGGCCTTTTTGACAGGCATATTATTATTTTCCAGTCGCTTGTCTCTTGTCTCTTGTCGCTTGTCATTTGTCGCTTTTGTTGTTCTAGTTGAAAGCGAGCCCGCATATTTGCTTACAAAAAATGCGCCAGACTTGAAGCTGTGCGAGTTGATTAGATACCAAAAAGCGGCCTTGAGCGAAAAGAGAAAATGCCGCGACTTAATTGTGAATGCGATAAGTGGGAAATCTTTTGAGCAACAAGCAGCTTGAGAATTTCTTAAGATTTAAGCTGTAAAAATTACCTACGATTTTGCTCAAGTTCATTTCAAATTCTGACCCAAAAAACTCAAATCAAACATGCAAAACACATCTGCATATGAACAAGATTTTCCACTTTGAACTTCAGCTGCATAAGTTGTAAATTTTTGCATATTTTAGTGTTTGCAACTCATTTTACAACACTGCGTTTGTAAGTCGCGGGTTTTCTTTGCCGCTGCCAACACTATAGTGACATCTATTAGACTTATAGAGCACTGGGCAAAGCGCAAAATAATATATTCGCATATAAAATTGCATAAATCGAAATTCACAAAACTTGCAATTCATTTTACAACACTGCGTCTGTAACTCGCAGGGTTTTCTTTGCCGTTGCTAACACTAAAGCGGCTTCTATTAAACTTATAAAGCACTGGACTAAGCGCAAAATAATATTTTCATTTCATTTTTCAACACTGCGTCAGAAAGTCGTAGGGGTTTTTATTGCCGTTGCCAACACTAAAGCGGCATCTATTAAACTTAAAAAGCACAAAGACTAAGCGCAAAATAATATTTTCCTGCACAAAATTGCATTATTCAAGACACTCCTTTGTAGGTCACATTTAAGCCCTGCAAATTTCATAAAAATCGGACTATAAGCACCCAAGTTAATCAAGAATGCATTTGCCATACACAGTGTTGGGCAACGCAATCAAAGAAATTTAAAGTTAGCTCATATATCAAAACATATATCAAGCCCTGGTGCTATATGGTTATTTGAAAAGGTGTTAATGTTTCCACGACCAAAAGGGAAAAGCCCGCACGCACTTTAAGCATATATTTTCACACACGTTCGCCTCGCCTCAACTTGCGTCAACTTGCCTCAACTTACGTCAACTTGCAGGTCACGTAATGTGTTTTATTTATGTGACTCGAGTGTGGCTTATGTCATTGCCACGTGATCGCTGATCAGCGGAGAGTTCTAACTGTACTAATGCATCATCCACCTTGAACCCAATTACCAAGCCCAAAGCATTCCGATGAAGCTCATCAAATCATCAGCACATGTTTTGGTTTATTTTCTTTTGGGCTGAAAGAAGTTGCACTCGTAAAATGCAACTGATTTCTGGCGAATGCATTCGCAAGATACGCAGCTCCAGAAAGATACATATCAATTTTGCTTGCCGCTGACAAACAGTTTGCTGTCAGATTAACTAACAAACTGTCCTCGCCCCACTCACATATGCATACAAATGTGCATAATGATTTATAAAGTGATGAAGCCGACGCCGCCGCAAAAGATTTCGCGGCATTCCAAGAATTTGCTCGCAACATGTGTGGCTCAGCAGCAGCAGGAGGAGGAGGAGCTGCAGCTGGAGCGGGTCTTTCGGAGGTTACGCCAAGGCAAGTTGTTTGTCTAATAAAGTCATCGCGCGTTGCCTCAAGAAGAGGCAGAGAGTGAGAGAGAGAGAGAGAGAGAGGAGCAGGGACTTTGGAGACAACGGCAACGTTTGCCAATTAGCTGAGCGAGAATTTATATTGCTTTTTTGCGAGTAATTTCTGCAAATTTATATTA
Source organism: Drosophila lacicola (assembly GCA_035045355.1). NCBI lineage: Eukaryota > Metazoa > Arthropoda > Insecta > Diptera > Drosophilidae > Drosophila > Drosophila lacicola. The sequence continues at coordinate 432,486 of JAWNPB010000226.1, forward strand.
GAGACAGCTATAAAT